>WNGS01006443.1:0-15701 GCA_020271785.1 Procambarus virginalis | reverse complement strand
GTAGACAGACAGTAAAATCAATAATCAAATCTGTGTTGTTTGCCGGAGATACGAGGCCAGAGTGTGTCCATATCCTGGCCCTCCTCCACTTCCGAAGGAACAAGTCGTACATATTCGTCCTTTGAGACTACAGGAGTAGATTTCACAGGAGCACTAACGCTTACAGGCACTAAAGACAAGAAACCAGTAAAAGCTACATCTGTCTTTTTACTTGTGCCACAACAAGGCAGTCCATCTAGAAGTGACTCCCGATATGAGTGCCGAAGCATTCTTACAGGCTTTTCGCAGGTTTGCTTCACGTAGATCCTGTCCTAAGTTAATGATCTCAGACAATGGGTCCAACTTAGTGGCAGGAGAAGCATGTCTGAGGAAAATCTGGACACACCCAAAGGTACGCACAGCCCTAAATCAACGGCAGTGCCATTGGAAATTCATACCTCCCAGAGCACCATGGCACGGAGGCTTCTATGAACGCATGGTTGGTACGGTAAAACGTTCTCTACGGAAAATCCTACACCGCCAAAAGATTGACCTGCAGAAGCTTCAAACAGTAGTCATAGAGATAGAAGCACGAGTCAATAACCGACCACTTACCTACCTCTCTGATGAAGTTTTGCAGCGTGAACCATTAAGTCCAGCTCATTTGATGTATGGTAGACCTCTCAAAACACTTGTGTCCCTTACGGACGAGGAACCAGAGGATCCTTCATATGTCCAAGAGAGTGATTTGGTTCAACGTTTCAAACATCTATCAAGGGTGATAAGTCGGTGGAATGACGTATGGACTCGAGAATACCTTACAGCTCTGAGAGAGTATCATTACAGGGCAAACAACCCCTACAACAGAATTAACTTGAACCCTGGTGACATAGTTCTGGTGGATAGTGATGGACCACGCTCAGAGTGGCCTATAGGTCAAATAGTCTCTGTTCATCCAGACAGCCAGGGCATCTTGAGAATAGTGAAAGTAAAATGCCGAGGCAACACTACTCTCAAAACTTTAGAGAAATTAGTTCCTTTAGAACTGGCCAGGAACGAAGACGTACAGCGACTTCCAGCACCCGATACGCCAGTACGGGACATACGTCCCCAAGGACTGCAGCTCAACAATGTAAACTCAAATTAAAGCAGCATTATAATTCTGAAGGAGAAGAATAAAGTGATCGCAGTCCTTACCGGGACTTCGACCCGTGTTCTTCCCCCCCGGAATTATGTCGGGAAACCGACACACTCATACACAAATAGTATAGTCTTCCCTTAGCAGTATCCTCTTAAAATTAGAGAATGGGAGACTCCGTGACGTCATCGACGTCGCCACAGTATTTACATTATTAAAATACTGTTCATACAACAGTTTAATGTCTAAATTGAATAAAAAAGTGTTCAATAAGACTGAATATAATTATTAACACCAAAATATAACTTGACTCTCTTGTTAACGTAAATTTAACTTAGAAGTGGAACCAGCAAAATATTGGAACAGTACACAAAGAGAGCGTCTCTTACAGACGCCACGCTGACACGTAAACAATAACAAAGCAGCCTTACGCTGCATGAATGGCTCCAGAGCTGGTGTAACTAACTAGACACCCAATTTACGTGTCAACAACCAGCAACACAGCCTATCAACATCACAGCAACGAACGTATCCGTCTTACCAAGTATCTGTATATTACAATAGTGCACTTTTTAATATCAAAGGATATAGGCGGTTATGATATACGGAAAACACCCCACAAATGTACGTGTACCCATTTTACAGCCCTCATATTCCATGTTATACCTGTATAGATATGTTCAGGGAACAGTTATTAACTCTTTGCATCCCAAACAGGTAAATTGTGACTTGGAGCAGCAAGTAGCTGAGCAGAGAGTTGAACTATAAACATATTGTACCTAGCTGTATGCCAGCCTTGTAGGCCTCCCACAGCCACCATTATGTGCCACCATGAGGCACAGAGCCACACCCATTTGATGCAATAAACTACACAGCCTTAGCAGGGCCAATACAACAAGTCCAGCTAAGACCCTTTGTTATATTGTAGTAATAGTATTCATAACTAGTAATAATTATTGAAATAATAGTAGATTAGACCACCATATGTGGTATGAAAATATTACAATAATTAAACTTAGGCAAACAATTGGTAGTTTAAGAAGGAGCCATTACAAAGTGGTTTAAGCTACAAATTGTCCCTCCAATTTATGTGAGATTAATTTCAGGCAGTTTTAACAAGTACATACAGTCCACTCAATTTATTTCTTACCTACTAAGAAAAAATAAGATAAACTATATTGATTGAAGTCAATTAAAAGGAGATATACTGCCTGGAGTTTTTACCACAATCCTAACTAATTCCATACAATCACCAATCAACATTAATGGCACCCAAAAATACATGAATTCATAAGAAGATGAATGAATAAAAATGATTCATAAAAATCATGATCCCTATGATCATAATCCCGGCTGTCCAACTGGGATGCAGCCCCACATCCCTTCCAACTGAGCTGGAAGAACAAAACATCCTATACCTGCCCTGATATAGCTAAAATAAATTTGAAAAAATCCATAGCCATCAAATTACTACTATCTAAATCATTAGATGAACCTCAGCTCTCTAGGTATTCCTCCTGGAATCAAAATCAAACACATCAAACATCACATTAAACTTAACAATTAAATCTTCAACAAAGCAATAGAGGAACACTCCCTCACAAGGTCCTAATGTTCCACTCCACACCTGTTGCAAGTCCCCCGCCACAGAATGTATCTGGATCCTTAAATCTAAAGAAAATACTCAAAATTTTATTTTTATTAAAAAAATCATTGTCCACCTCTTAACCTAACAATAATCCACTAGATGTAAGTCTCTAAACTCCGAATATTCCAGAGTTCTCAACCAAGTCCATCACAAAAGGGTGGACTCACTTTCCAGTCTGTGTGCAGCACTACGTTGTTCAATAATCAAACAAAAATCCAACTAACTCTATTGTCTAGAATCTAGCAAAAACCTAGATAAAAGTTTCACAACTGATTCATGTTTATAGAAAACCTACTAGATGGTTCCCTAACTAGTTCAATAATACCAGGTTTATCTAGAGACAGTGATTTTCTAAGAAAAATATTCAAGATGTGTACTTCCTAGATTTATTTATCTATTATCAACAAATAATTATAATTTGCCATGTTTAAATACTACTAGATATCCATATTTAAATACTTCTAGATATCCACATTTAAATACTTCTTGATATCCACATTTTAATACTTCTAGATTTCCATATTTAATTCTATTTCAGAGTCTCGTTACTAAGATGTTAGGATGGTCTTACTACAAGTTGAAAAAGCAAAAGTTGGGCCACTGTTTAGAGTACTAATTTTACCACAATTTATTGTCAATAAATTTTTCTATTAAGCTGTTTGTAGAGTTTTATATTGCTGACATCTCATTGAGCAATAGATTCCGGATTCCATTGAGCTGTAGATTCGTCCTGCTGTTTGAAAATCCTGGTCATCTTGACGTTCCATTTCCGGCCTCTGCCAAACCACAGAAAGTACAGGGTCTCGTACTTCCTACTCTTGACCAAGCACTGAGTAACAGCTGACAGCTGTCTGGCTGTCGGCTCAGGTGAACCCCGCTAATAGGAGCCTGGGTTCACCTCTACTCATTGCTCGCAAACAGTCATGATGGATTGCTGTTAAACATGGCTGTCACGTTAGAAACAGAGCTTTGCCGTCATGATGTCTCACGTTCGGAGTGAGTTTCAAGTAGTGTTGGAGAGGCTGGCATGGTGACCCGACAGATAGGCATTACCTCAGCTTCTGGGCGACGTTCTCTGCTAGTGTTTACTTGTTATCCCGGTTCTACTGGGCCGGTACACCTTCTGTGCAACCCCTCATGCAGCTGAGTTTGGGCCGAGGTACAGGGTTGCACCTCATCTGGCGATTCAGCGGCACTTTGCATGGGTAGTGCTGTTCATACCTGGGACTGCGGTGTTGCATCTTGGTTTCCATAGACGACGTAAACCACAAGCTTTGAAAGGGATGACAAGTCGTTGCAACTGGCGTACTTCTTCATAGACCCTCTTCTTCCACCTCCGTTTTCCCGCAGTCTTGACTGCGCGGCTGGTGGGCTTGGTGACCTTGAGACAGCTTGTCCACGGTGATATGACGTTGACTCTGGTCATTGCCTGCCCGAAACGCTGCGCGTACTAGTAGCTTTACAAGATTGTAAATACTATGCTATGTATGCTCACAAACCCAATGTACCTTCTTGTATATAAATAAATAAATAAATAAATAAATAAATAAATTGCCTGAATGACTGTGAAGGAAATAATCAAATCAGCTCCCACCCGATCAAAGGGCTCAAAATTTCTGGGAATTCCTGCAATGGAGCTTGGACCTTAAGGATACCTTTTATCCTTTGGTAGTGATTGCAAGATTTAACGAAGTTAATGACCTCCGTTAACATACCCGGAAAATAAATGATGGACTTTGCTTTCATATAAGTTTTAAAAACTACCCGGGTGACGTGCAATCTTAGAAGAATGCGGAGTCATCTGGGATAACCAGATGAAATACTGCTCGATCCTTCAGTCCCTTTACATAATACAATACCTTATCCCTTATATCAAAATCATATATAGCTAAATTACGTTTCTTTGAAGGATATTTTCCCCCTTCCAAATGGTTCGTGATTTCTTTCCACCTAGGTTCATTCATCTGGAATTCTCACATTTTCCCACTAGAAATATTTTCAATGTTAATTTTTACATTAATAATAGTGATGTTTCTACTCAAAGTATCTGGCACTACATGTGATGGTCCAGGTTTGTATAGTATCTGGAATGAGTGACCAGACATTTCATGAGACCAACGTGATATGCGAGGGCACTCAGTTCTTTTCTTAAAAACATGTGTTAAAGCCCTGTGATCTGTATAAATGACAAAGTGACCTTGGAACAGATACAGTTCAAAGTATCTGACACTAGCGACTACTGCCAAAGCCTCCCGGTCCGTTGCAGAATAGCAGACTTCAGGCTCCTTAACCTTCCTGCTAAAGTACGCTACTAGATGGTAGAGATTATCGTTATTGTGTTGCATCAAACAACTAATAGCTGATGTCTGTGTGTACTTGCCACTCTTTATTAAAATCAGGTACTGCATATATGAGTTGGCTTTTTAATTTTACATAGGCGGTAGTCAGATCAGTTAAGGGCGCTGATGTACCAGCAAAACCCTCAATGTGGCGACGGAAATATCCGGCTGCCACCAGAAACCTGCGAACATCCCTTGCCGTCTTTGGTGTTGGCATGTCAGCAATGGCCCGAAAGAGTCAGGTGTCAGGGTGGATATCGTCTGTTCTCACCTGGAAACCCAGAAACTTGACTTTCTGCAATGCCAGAGTGCACTTCTGTACGTTAAGTTTAAAGCCTGCCTTATCTAATAACGTCATCATCTCAGTCAAATATCGTAAGTGCTCATCAAACGTCCTGGAATAGATTATCACATCATCCAAGTAATCTAATGAGTGCCTTCCCAAGACTGAGCTGAGGATATAATTGATTGTCCTCTGAAAGGATGAAGGGAGCTGGCTTCTCTGCCACCGGGATTGCCCAACAAGCTGACGTTGCATCCAGAGTGGAAAAATACTTGGCTGACCAAATTGATCGATTACTTCCTGAATTCGTGGTAAAGGGTAAACATCACCCTTAGTAATGTCATTGACCTACCTGTAGTCCACACAAAACCTGTAACTACAATCCGGTTTACGCACCAATAACACTGGCGACAACCATGGTAATGTACTAGGCTCTAGAGAATCTATGTAACATCCCTCTCAAATGCCTCCTATAAGACTGTTGCACATATTGCAAGTCTAGTGTCGACATTAACTTATCTACCTCTTGTGCATTACTATATATTCCATTCTCGTTCTTGTTTTTCAATTGTATTACATCCTCCGTTACATTTAATGCACTATATTGTGCTGTGGTGGCTGGTATCACCTTCTGGCTTTCATAATGAAATATTCCCGTGTTCTCTACAATCGTAGCCTGAGACACCCTATCACTTGCCCTGAAACGATAGGTTTTATAAGAGAGATTGACGACTGGAATTAGGGCACCTTAATCAAGCACTACTATTAGGTGGTTAGGAATTAATAACCTGTCACATTTCCCTGCCACCTGAAGGGTGGTACTTGGTGCAATGTGTCCCATAGATACTTTAATGAACTTAACTGAATGGGGTAGGCAACATTGTTTTGTTAAGCATGTAACCCACATGACTTCTTGTCTGTGTCTGGAAGAGACTTAAACAGCAATTTAGGGTAATGCGTGTTGTACTTTTGCTTCCTTCTAATGGAAGGAGTCTGACCTACCATTCATCCGACCACTGGCGGATGATCTACCTTCTAATGGGATATACTACCTGACCCAACCTCAATCTGCAATTCCTTACTCCCTCGTGAGCAGACAGTACGTTAACCCTTCCCAGGAAGTCCGTGCCCACCAGAATATCCCCTGGAATGCAAGATTCTCGACAATCGTGCAATTGTGAGGGGTAAGATTCTTCCTTTCCTACTTCAAAATTAAGTGTAGCTTGGCCCAAGATGTTAATTTGTTGGTCATTAACTGTTGTTAAATGTTTTCCACTATGCTTAAGGCATGCATCTTTAAATTCACTGAAAGCTGACTTTTTATCTAGAGTTGCTTGACTTCCGGTGTCCACAAAAGCTGTCAATCTCACCTTCCACCTTCATTTCAAGGGTAGGTCTACCATTGTGAACACTGACCCATCCTGGGTCACCCTTGACCCATGCACTCGTGCACACATTCCTGTAATGGCCTTGGCTATGACAATTTCAACAAATTTCATCGCATATTCTGTCTCAGAAACCCGCTGACTACATTCCCCAGCAACTTCTTGAGAAGCAACATTAGGAATGGGTTTAAGGGGGGGGGGCATAGGGGTGGAAGGGTGATGAGGAGTAAGGTGTAGGGTTAATGGAGGAAGTGTTGTGGGTAACAGGAGGAAGGGTTGGTTGGAAGGGTTGGGGGAGTTGAGGGGAGGGGTGAGTGAGGGCCGGGTGGGGTGTAATCGGGCAACCCGTCCTCGCAAATTCGTATAGTCAATATTGACTTATTAAATACGTTCATAGGTGATATACTAAACATAATAGATACCCTTAAAAAGCTTCATAGAAAACACCGACCTTACCTGACCTTGTTAGTATGTTAAGAGCAGCATCTTATAGCTTCGTAATTACAATTATTACTTAACCTATACCTATAACAGGTTAAGTAACAATTGTAATTACGAAGCTATAAGATGCTTATCTTAACATACTAACAAGGTTAGGTAAGGTCGGTGTTTTCTATGAAGCTTTTTAAGGGTATCTATTATGTTTAGTATGTCACCTATGCACGTATTTAATAAGTCAATATTGACTATACGAATTTGCGAGGACGGGTTGAATCGGGACGAAGGCCGGGGGAGGGTTGGAACGTGTGGCCCGGAAGGGGGTTGCAGATGTGGATTGTAAGCGGGAGGAGGTTGAGGGATGGGGTTGTAGACAAGGGGTTGTGAGGTTAGGGGTTATGAGGATGGGGTTGAAGGGAAGAGGGTTGTGAGGTTAGGGGCTATAAGGTTGGGGGTTGTAAGCAGGAAGGGGAAAGGAGGGGATTTATATGTGAGGGATGCATCTGTGTGCCTTGTCCATACATGGAGGAAAAACATTTGCACTAAAACTTTGAATCCCGTCGTCGGATCAGGGTGAAAATTTAACGCAACTTACGTTTCCATAAATGAACACTAGTGAATAACTCAACGCGTTTTCTTAACTCAGCCCATGGAAAAATCCTCTGTGTGTCTAGACCGGAACTCCAATTCATTGCCACCTATTTTAATCGATTTCCACAGCCCCTGTGAGAAACCATAAGTCTCTTCAGCGTTGACAAGGCGATGACAGATCCTGGCAGTTGAATTTTGCTGACTAAGCTCCCAGTGAATGAAATTCTTGTGTCTCTTTTTATCCTTGCCTATAATTTGTAAATTAATGTGCGGACAGATAGAAAATGCGCAAACGAAAGCAACTACCATTTATCACCGTGAAACAAAACACTGTATACGATGTTTGAATAAAAAATAAAATCCGTGGGCAAATATCAAAACAAAATATAAGTTTACGTCAATTTATTAAATGCCCCAAAACCCTGAAATGATCATAAAAATATATTATTTACTATATTTATTTGACATTCGATGTTGACTGGTATTGGAATTTACACAATTAAAGTAAGAATGTCTTGCCTCTTAAATGCAAGTCCAATATAATCAGGAAAAAATAAATTAAATAACTCTTGAATAATATACTGAAAACTTGTACAAGTAATATTTTCACCAAGGAACTACACTGAATTTATTTAGCAAATAAAAGTTTATGTCTTCCAACTCAGTGCTTAACCACTTTACGTTAACGACGTCCGGCGCTAAAGACGGCGCTCGGAAATAATTATAATTATTTCTAAGGAAAGTTATTGGTAAATCAATTCTTTATGTTAACTGATTGAGCTTGATCTATAAGTAATATACACTTGTTTACTGATGGTCGCTTTGTAGTTTACTGAGAATCTTTGACTGATTCTACACTCTGCTCTTAGCAACAAAACAGAGTCGTGCTGATTCTTCATTAAAATCAGTAATTCTTCACTCAAAATTATAATTAAAATACTGTCGTGTAGGTGACATAATGCTGGAATTAATAAAATCACTGGTTAGATACTTGGACATAAGAATGAGTTTAAACAATTAAAGATCGCTGTCCCTCCAAGGCGCAGAGTAAAATCACTAGAAAAAAATCAGTGTTAATGTTAAATTTGCTTAAACGACTAAAAATCGAATCCTGGTCCCTCAAAGCTCTGATACGAACCACTTTAATGGCACACACTTGAATAATCACTGACGACCCGTGAAATGCCTGTCTGGACATAACTTGAATTTATTCTAAAAAACTGAGATGTACACAATCGATTTTGAAAAAAATCACCACAAAATTTTTTCACGACTTTCCGCTAAGTTCCTTTACTGTTTTCACTTCACTCACTTGTAAAACAGCAAAACTACTCAGTAATTCTCCCAGAGAATTAATAATGTAAAACACCGGGAAATCCAGACTTCATACAATTAAATTACAGAGTTTTAGAAAATAACAACGTGCTTATTTTACATGTATTACTTAAACAAGGAGGAACAATTATCTAACAAGGGGAATACTTAAATTGAAGGGGGGCACTTAATGTACAGGGGACACTTCATGTTTACTTAAGAGAACTCGATTTAAAAATTATAACCATTGCCTACCAGCCCACACTCTCGCCCTATCCTCGGTAACCTCAGCCATCTAGATTTCACAGTGCGAAAATGCTGTTTTTGTGGTAACGGTTAGACTAGAATGCAGAACGACTGACGAAACCTCGTGTTCAACACTCATGTCACTCCATTGCTAGAAAATACTAGTCTATCCCTCAGTTAACCCCAGTCACCTTTATGGATTTCCCATAATCCTAGCGAATTGGGTCGTCTCTCACGCCCTCGGAAAATAAAATTGCGTCCTATTTAATTCCCTGCCCTGACAGTCCGAAAACCAGAACTGCTCTTGCAAAAGGAACCACGTAACACCCCTCAAATCAATTGAAGAAGGTCAAGTATTTATTACCCTGTCCAACCAACTTAAAGCGGCCTCCTTAACGTAAGGTGCACAAGGGAATGGGAGGGGGAGCGAGGAGCAGAAGGCAGGGAATGATAGATTAACTGCCTGCTCTTATCATCTACACTGAACATTACCAGTCATTATACGACGCCTAAAGACTCGCCTACTCCACGTAAAATTGCACTAAATGGGATTACCGTCGAACTCTAGCTCGTGGGCCCCCGGCTGAACTCCTTTACCACTACAGCATGTGACCGAACTGCCAGACGCGTGAGGTTTCAATAATTTTTCAAAGAAAATTATTGGAAACACCGCTGACTATCATTGTAACATCTCCAGACTGTACCCTCCTTGTAACCCCACTTAAACCCCCCAGCTTAACACCGCTTATCGAGCTCATTTTGACCCCTCACTGAACTTACGAGCCCTAATGTTAAACTGAATTATTTAAATCAGGGGAAACAATACAACCTGTATGCTATTTACTTAATAATTAATAATGCTAAACTACGGCTGCCACCACCCCCTGTCTGTTGACCGAATGTGCCTGTTTCTATTGATCTGCCAGGGCGGACAAAGACCAATAATTACTCCCGGGGTACATTGGAAACTCTGAAATTACTGCTTGGGAATTATTGATAGAAATTCTTTTGTTAACTAAATGAGGATCAGGGAACGTCTTTTAATTATCATTAAATGAAGGAAAACAAAGAGAACTTCCAAACCCAGGATGAAAATCAGAAATCTAGTGGCTCAGACTTAAGTATGGGGAAATGAGCTAAAACTCTAAACAATCAATAATGAAACTTTATTCAATTAAATATCACAAAATATATCCTAACTTTAATACATCCTATGAGGCAAATACAAGGGTGTAATTGCTGAGACTCACAATCAAGTGAGCACAATTACAAGCCACAGATGTTGACGGTTTCCCCAAGTCCTCTGGACCCGTCCAAGTCACCCTTCAAGACACACTAACTCATAAGCTTACTAGTGGACGTGGTGGTGAGCAGACGTGTTTTGGTTTGCTCTGCTACTGGCGTCTGGTGTGGTGGACGTGTTTGTCGTCGCTGGGAGCCGGCGTGTTGACGGATGGCCGGATAACGTCGCGCTGGGGGTGGTATATGTGCCATCATGGGCTCCTACACACCTCCACTCAAGCGGAAGGAGTCCATAGGGCTCAAGTTTAGTTGTCATGTTGATCCCGACCTTGTATCCACGACGATCTTCGATGTGTTACAGATCAAGACGGAAGAAATATTTGGTACCAACCACTGCCAGGGAACAGAGTGGTGTTGAAATTTGAAAACAATGTAGCGTTTTCAGAGTTTCTCAAGAAGTATGATGATGAAATTATAAGTTTACCTAATGGGAAAGGATCAGTAGAAGTGATTAATTTGAGCAAAACGTTTACATACGTTTCTGTGAGGGATGCGCCATTTGAAATGTTGAATGGAACTATTATACGCATACTGCAACAATATGGGAAAGTGGACAATGTTCGCTTCAATAAGTATACTTATGGACCAGGGAAAGGGTGTTTTAATGGAACAAGAACAGTAAAGATGGAACTTCATCGCAATATTCCTTCATCAATGTCAGTAGAAGGTCATTATATTAAATTTATATACAATGGCCAACTGCAAACTTGTTTTAAGTGTGGGCGTACTGGTCACATGGCTGCTGCCTGCCAGGTGGAGGCATCAGAACGGATCAACATTTTTCGTGAACATGACTTTCCGCCATTAATAGAGGACAGTGTATCAGGAAATGAACCCACTGTTGTACATACTGCAGTGCCAGGTGAGGTAGATGAAGTAACCCACAACTCTGTAAGTGAAACGTCTGTGGGAGTGAATCCCAGTGCGAATGAGGCCGGTGAAGGTAACTTAGATCAGGATGATAAAGGTAATGCAGAAAAGGAATGTGCAGACGACACTGCTCAGGACGATTTATCTGCTATCGTTCAACCTGGTGAGGGTGAGGTAAGTCTGGACAATATACATGTGGACGCCCATGACATAGGCGCTGACGCTGCGCTGAGCTGCGATGACGACGGCGGCGCTGACCTTGGTGAGGTGACGATGGAAAAAGTAACTGGTTGTCAACTGGATGTGGAGGATGACTCCATGGAGGATAGTGATGTAGAAATGCCTGTGAAGAGGGCAACTCCACCCTCTTCAGTATGGTCTGATAGAAAGGGTAAGGGTAGTGTGAAGGGGGGGTGTGAAGGCTGGTTCTGTAACCAGTCATGTAAAGAAACGTAGGAGAAAATCAACTCGGAGTATTGATCTGGTACGTATGAAGGACTTAGCCGCTAAATTAAAAGTCTCTGAAAAAATTGAGCAGGTTGTTACCGTTGAAGTTCACCGTGACCAAGGCCAGGAAGAGTCACCGACACGTAGCGAGGGCACAGTACAAACAGTGAGTGGGGATCATGGTAACGAGAACAGTGATAAGGCATGGTGGGATCTTGTGGAACATGAACAGAGTCGTGACGCGAGTGCAAATATTAAACTTAGATTTCGGAAAGGGAAAGAAGACACTAAGTTAGTGTCAAGTGAGATTACGATGGATAAAGAGTAATTTTTGGTTTCTCTCAAATAACATTCGGGAAGCCTATTAATTTTAATTGTGCTACTTTGAACGTTAATGGGCTCAATTGTAGAAATAAACAGTTGCAGCTGTTATCATTGTTTAAATATCATAAATTGGATGTACTTTTAGTGCAAGAACACAATGTACAAGATGTTAAGAAACTTGATGTGTTGCTTGATTACTTTGAAGTATTAATAAATTCAACGAACTTGTTGAAGGGTGGTACAATGATATTGGTTGCTAAGCGAGCCCACATCAAGGTTCTTAATACTGAAATGGATGATAATGGTAATGTTTTATATGCAAGGATTTCTTTTTTTGACACCATCATTCCTCTGCTTAATGTGTATGCTCCCTCTGGCTCCCGCAGGAAGAAAGAGAGGGAGGAATTGTTCTCTAACGAGTTATTGTATTTTTTCAGAAATGATACACGTAAAATTATTTTTGGTGGCGACTTTAATTGTGTCACTTCTGTGAGAGATTGTAGCATTCAGACGAATGCATGTGTATCTCCTGCTTTAATTACACTCTTGAAGTGTATTGGTCTCAAGGATGCGAATAGCATTAACGGAGGTGTATATGAATACACATATGTTCGCCAGAATTATGGTTCTAGGCTTGACAGAATATATATGCACTCATTACATGATAAAATTAGTTCTTGCAGTACTGTTCCGGTCAGCTGTTCAGATCATTGTATGGTTGTGGTGAAGCTTGTTATTGACGATCAGGTTAAAGTGGGGACAGGGTCTTGGAAGCTAAATTGCAGTCTGTTGCAGAGTAGAGATGTAATTGATAATTTTCAGGTATTGTGGGAACACCTGGTTGCGCAAAAACATAAGTTCAGATGTATGTTGGAGTGGTGGGACATGTGTAAAGTTGCATGCAAAAGTTTCTTCGTGAAAGTGTCCAAAAGAAAGGCTGCTGAAAAATATGGTCTGTTAACCTTATTCCAACACAGACTAAAACAACTTTATGCAAAGGTCAATATGGGATTAGACAAGTATGAGGAAATTACCATTTTGAAAGACAGAATTAACAAATTGCGGGATGAAATAACTGAAGGAGTCAATGTTCGCCTCCAGATTAATGATAGGATGTATGGTGAAAAACTCTCTCCTTATTTGTTAAGTAAAGTCAAGAATAACAAGGGTACAGCTCTTGTGACTAGTATTAAAGCAGGTGATGGGACGGATATGACAAATACGGATGGGATTGTATGTTATGTTCGAGGTGAATGGAGAAATTGTACAAAAAAGTGAACGTGGACCAAGGTATGCGGGAGCACTTCCTTGGAAAATGTACACGGTTTTAAACCAAGATGACAACACGTCATTATTGGAAGATGTAGATAAGCAGGAAGTGTGGAGTGTGGTCAAGAGTTTAAAGAAAGGTAAATCACCTGGCTGTGATGGGTTCCCGGCGGAATTTTATTTCTATCTATGGGATGTCATTGGTAAAGACTTTGTACAAGTGGTGCAGTATAGCATACAGCATAGGAAGCTTAGCATGTCGCAATCTCATGGGATTATTAAGATGATACCTAAAACGGGTGATTTGCATATTCTAACGAACTGGAGGCCACTTTCCTTACTAACCAGGATTATAAAATAGTATCGAAACTGCTGGCAAATAGACTTAAGATTGCAATGGAAAAAATATATCAAAGGAACAGTTTTGTGGTGTGCCTGGAAGATCCATAATCAATTGTAATAAGTAATTAGGGATGTTGTGTATTATGTGTCTGAGAATAATGTTCCTTCCTCTATGATAAACCTCGACTGGTCGAAAGCCTTTGACCGTGTTGATGTTCAGTTTGTATTGGAAATATTGGATAGGGTAGGAGTTGCACAAGACTTTATTGATTGGGTCCGTATGCTTTATAAAGAGTGTCGGAGCAGCGTCTGTATCAATGGAGTCTTAAGTAAACCTTTTTAGTTGAACGATCTGTACGTCAGGGATGTCCCTTTCAATGATTTTGTATGTTATATTTCAAGAGCCACTGTACTTGGCAATAAAAGGCAATGACTTTATTGTTCCACCTTGTCTTCCTAATGCGATGACACTTCCTGTTGTTGGTTATGCAGACGATACAACTATTTTTGTGTCGACAGAAGATCGGGGGGTGAATGTTCAGAATGAGTTAGACAACTTTGAAAGAGCAACAGGTGCTGTAATTAACAAGAACAAAAACGTGTATGATGGGGCTTGGCAGTTGGTGTAATAAAGTTCACTGGACAGGTTCATGGTTCAAGGTAGTGGAGTCTATTAAAGCTCTTGGGATTTGCTGGTGTAAAACATATGAAACGACATTGGCTACGAATTGGCAAGTACTATGTGGTAATATAATAGTTGCAACGAAAATGTTGTCAAATAGGAAATTAACCTGTTCAGAAGGCTGTAATAATCAATTGCAAAATTTTGTCTAAAGTGTGGTATTTGTCTCACAGCTTTCCCATAGACAAGAAAAGTGCAATGGAGATTGACAAAACTATTTTTAGATATGTATGGTATGGTAGATACCAACCAATTAACGGACTACTCTATGTAAAGGTAAGAAAAACGGGGAATAGGAATACTGAATGTGTACAATAAGTCATTGGCAATCTTATGTGTACCTTAGAAAGGAGATAATGCAGAGGAATAGTGTAAATGCGCTAGGACATTACTATGTAAATTACGTGTCAGCTACTTGATACATATGCCAGAGTATACTGACCTTGCCTTTATTTCACCTCACTTTATTCTTGTGCAATGATGTTTCAGGCGGATTTGTATATTGAAGGTTTTTAATGATGAACAGTAAACAAGTGTATGATGTTATACTACCAAATATAGTTCCTAGAGTAGAGGAGGCATATCCACTCTTCAGCTGGCAAGTAATATGGGCGAACCTTCATGTTAAATTTATTGCCCCAAAACAACGTGAGCTATTGTATCGCTATATTAATGAGACCCTTCCTACTAATGATAGGTTGTTGATGTTGGGCATTAAGGACAACAAATGGTGTGACCAATGTACTGAAATTGAAAATAATATGCATATATTTATTTCTGTAAGCAGAAAGTTGTTCTTGTAAACTGGATTCGAGACACTCTTAAGCTTATGTGGACAAGTATTAGAGTGGAGTTATGAGGTTTTAATGTTTCATATTGACATAAAATGCAAGAAAATTAAGAATACAATAATTATGTTACTTTCTGATTACATTTTTTGTGTTTGGATAGGAAGGCAGGAGGTTACTCAGTAGACAAATATTGAAGTTCTTGCGAGGCAGGATCAGTATAATACATTTGGGGTTAAGGCTCATGCTCGGTGATGATATGGAAAATTGTTTACTGAGAATTATATAAAATATATGTAAAATGTAATAATCTCCC
>WNGS01006437.1:46634-58642 GCA_020271785.1 Procambarus virginalis | reverse complement strand
AACCACCACCAGCTGCTGTACCCACCACCACCACCACCAGCTGCTGTACCCACCACCAACCACCACCAGCTGCTGTACCAACCACCACCAGCTGCTGTACCCACCACCAACCACCACCAGCTGCTGTACCCACCACCAACCACCACCAGCTGCTGTACCACCACAACCACAAGCACTCTCCACCAAACTCTCCACTCTAAGTAATTTGGATTCAGCAGGGCGGCCATGAGTAACATCCTCCATTCTCCCTTAAATTGACAATTTGCGTAAGTCCAGGATCTGGCCGGCTTGCGAGGCGGCCACGAAGCTTGACTAGTGAAGCCCGCCAGGCTGCCAAACCCGCGTAACTGATCCTCTCGGCGCCGTAAGGCCGCCATCTGTAAGCAAGGAGGAAGGACGCGCCATATTGCAATGTTGTTTACGCGCGCGGGCGGCTCCGTGATGACCGCGGCGATGGGGTAAGTTGGGAGAACTTAAGACCAAGTCGCGGAGGTGTGACATAGACGCCATTTATGCCTCCTATTCCTCTTTTGTCCTCCGCAATCTTAGCGGCATTGTTATGACAACTGGTTGGGTGGTTTATGGTTGTATAACCTCTGCCGGGAATCGAGAGGCTTGAGTTTAGGTGATATTTAGGTGATGTGGTGGAGTGGGGCTCCTCCAGCCTGGCGGTGGAAGCCCAGAATGAGATGGATGATGACGCCCACATTAGGACACGCGCTTATTCGAGTTCGTGTGATGTTTGTTCTCCCGTGTTTGTCGAGGTCTGGGTGTCGAATCTCGTCCGTGTCTCGTCGGGAACCTTGCGGTTATCTTGCGGTTTCCTCGCGGTTATCTTGCGGTTATCTTGTGGTTACTTTGCGGTTTCATTGCCGTTTCCTTGCGGTTATCTTGCGGTTACGTTGCGGATATCATGTGGTCACCTTGCGGTTATCTTGTGGCCACCTTGCGGTTATCTTGCGGTTATCTTGTGATCACCTTGCGGTTATCTTGTGGTCACCTTGCGGTTATCTTGCGGTTACGTTGCGGTTATCTTGTGGCCACCTTGCGGTTATCTTGCGGTTACCTTGCGGTTATCTTGCGGTTACCTTGCGGTTATCTTGCGGTCACCTTGCGGTTATCTTGCGGTTACCTTGCGGTTATCTTGTGGCCACCTTGCGGTTATCTTGTGGTTACGTTGCGGTTATCTTGTGGCCACCTTGCGGTTATCTTCTGGCCACCTTGCGGTTATCTTGGCCACCTTGCGGTTATCTTGCGGTCACCTTGCGGTTACCTCGCGGTTACCTAGCAGTAAATTCCGAGGATCAACGTCCCTGCGGCCCTGTCTCTGACACCAGGCCTCCTGGTTGATGGGCTGGTCAACCACACTGTTGGACGCGGCTGCTCGCAGTTCAAGTTTCCCTCATAGCTGTTCAGTGCTACGTATAGTCCAGTTCTCTCTGTATTGTTACTTCATACACGGCTGTGTATAGTGTATGAGCGCCTGGTACTCTTAAAGATAAGGGCTAGATTCACGAAGCGGTTACGCAAGCACTTACGAACCTGGGGCCAGATTGACGAAGCAGTTACGCAAGCACTTACGAACGTGTACATCTTTCCTCAATCTTTTATGGCTTTGGTTACATTTATTAAACAGTTTACAAGCATGAAAACTTGCCAATCAACTGTAGTTATTGTTATAAACAGCCTCCTGGTGCTTCGGAGCTCATTAACTGTTTAATAATTGTAAACAAATCCGCAAGCAGGTTCGTAAGTGCTTGCGTAACTGCTTCGTGAATTTGGCCCCAGAATGGACCGAAACGTCGTTGTCTCTCCATTTTCTAATGTGTGGTTTGTGGTCATCAAGGCCGTTTTAGGCCATAATTTTGACCTTTGGCAAGAGAGAAGCCATTATTATGTCCCTCTGGAGATCCCCAGAATACAATATTATTTTAACCACAGCCAAAAAGACGGGGACAGATGAAAATATAATTTATCGTCATAACATAATCTTATCCCCTTGAAGCAATTCTTGACCACGTCAACATCTCACGCTCTTATCTCTCTCTCTTTACGAGGAGATAACTCGTCTTACTGCAAGCAGTGATGAGTAGTGGGGCGGGTGGCTGGCCCCCCCATAGGCATGTGGGAGAGCGTATGCTGATCCACCAAGCAAGCAGTCAAGCGAGACAGCCAACCACCTGACCTTTGATGGAGCTTAACTCCAGACACATTTTCTCACGAGTCCACGAAGGCTGTGGTTATGTCTTCCAAGATGAAAGGCTGTCTTGAACATCCGTAGTATTAGCGAGAGCTGCAAGGAGGAGGACGAGAAGTAACTTTGCTGGCTGTAAGTTTGTGTTCCAAGAACCGACTGGAGGAATAGAATTTTCGAACAGAGGCTCTGCAGCCACCGCCGAGATTCGAACCACACACACACGGGGTTGGTGAGGGCAAATAACGTACAATTAGCGTTCAAAACGCTGGTAGACGTCACCCAACGTTGAATAGACGTATGTGCTCCCTGGGGTCTGGTGTTGGGGGGGTGTCGAATATTGATAAAAGTGTCGTCTTTGGGTGTCTAATATTGCTAAAATGACGTCTTTGGGTGTCGAATATTGCTAAAATGTCCTCTTTGGGTGTCGAATATTGCTAAAATGTCCTCTTTGGGTGTCGAATATTGCTAAAATGAGTCTTTGGGTGTCGAATATTGCTAAAATGTCCTCTTTGGGTGTCGAATATTGCTAAAATGTCCTCTTTGGGTGTCGAATATTGCTAAAATGTCGACTTTGGGTGTCGAATATTGCTAAAATGTCGACTTTGGGTGTCGAATATTGCTAAAATGTCGATTTTTGGGTGTCGATATTACTAGAATGACGTCTTGGGTGTCGAATATTGTTAAAATTGAAGTCACAGGAAGACATTGATGAACTATACACTAAGTTGTATATACCAGTATACATACTTTTTTATACATATATGCATGTTCCTGTGTATCATAAACATGTTTGTGAGTCGGTATGTATATTGTGTACCTGTATGTATGCTTTGTGTGCCAGTATACATGACTTTTATCAGCATACATATGAGTGTGGGTCAGTATACGCTCTTTTTATGAGCATACGTGTTATTATGTAGCAGAATACATGTTTGTGTGTTTAAATATATTATTATGTAGCATGTGTTATGTATATTATTATGTATGTAATAATTATGTATTATATTATAAATTATAATTATGTATTATTATGGGTCATACATATTGCTCTTCGGATGATAGATGATGGAAATCCTGGATAAAACTCCCGCCGAAAAAAATACGCAAATCCAACAAAGTTCACTTTATAGATGGTCTCCTTCATGAGGCAAATGCAGTGTTTGCAGCCCTAACGGAAACTCACACAAAGGACTACATTGATGGTGAAATATGGATCTCAGAGTACAATCTTTTCAGATGTGATAGGAAACTCCGGCTTCAGGGTGGGGTCAGCCTCTACATCAAAGACACACTCATCTGTACTGAGCTGCTAAACACCTCAAATGATATGGTGGAAGTACTGATAGTCAAAATAGAGATCCTAAATGTAGTTGTTGTCCTTGTATATAAGTCACCAGAGGCAAACCCTCAGCAGTTTAAAGACCAACTAATGAAAATAGAACACTGCTTGGAAAACCTCACAAATCCAGCTCCGAACATCATCCTGCTTGGGGACTTGAACCTACGGCACCTGAAATAGAAGCACCTGCCTAATACAGTAATATCAGAAAGAATACCAGGAAGTAGCCTAAATGAACAGGCACATGCAAATGACCTGCTACGGATGTGCGACAGGTTTGCCTTAAACCAGCAAATAGTAGAACCAACTAGGAAGGATAACACGCTGGACCTCATTTTCACTAATAATGATGAATTGATCGGGAACATAATGATTACAAATACCTGTTACTCAGATCACAACTTAATTGAAGTTCTGACAACCATGGGGAATAGACCTTCAAAACCAGTCCAGATTCCCGGTGGAGGAGATTTCAGCAAATTCGACTTCAATAATAAACACATAAACTGGGAGCAAATAAACCAGGACTTCACAGAAATAAACTGGGAAGAAATGAAAAATAGAAAATGCAAACCTGAACCAGTGCCTGGAAAAAATAAGCTCAGTAGCACTAGAAATATGTTCAAACCGCATACCCCTAAGAAAAAAGAGAAGAGATGCAGATTGGAACGGGAACGTCGTTCCCTATATAGGCGAAGAAAACGAATCGCGGAACAACTTGAGAGTCGCACCCTATCTCAAGAACGGCGAAGAAGGTTAGGTAGAGAAATAGAAACAATTGAACTCAAGCTACAAGAATCATACAAAACCCAGGAGAGGCAAAGAGAGCAAAAGGCCATCAGTGAAATAGAGAGAAACCCGAAATATTTTTTCTCCTATGCAAAATCAAGATCAAAAACCACATCTAGTATCGGGCCCCTGCGAAAGAGAGATGGAACTTTCACCGATGACAACAAAGAAATGAGCGAGTTACTGAGGAAGCAGTACGACTCTGTTTTCAGCGAGCCACTAAACGCACTAAAGATTGATAACCCAAATGAATTTTTCATGGATATGATACCAACATCAAATCATATATCAGACGTCACCCTATCCCCACTGGATTTTGAAGAAGCCATAAACAGTATGCCTATGCACTCTGCACCAGGCCGGATTCTTGGAACTCCATATTCATCAAGAACTGTAAAAAAACACTATCGCAGGCCCTTCACATTCTGTGGAGACAAAGCCTAGATACTGGCGTTATCCCTGATATAGTAAAAACAGCAGAGATAGCACCACTTCATAAAGGAGGAAATAAGGCAGAGGCAAAAAATTACAGACCGATAGCACTAACATCGCACATCATAAAAAATTTTGAGAGAGTGCTAAGAAGTAAGATCACAAAATACATGGAATCACAGCATCTCCATAACCCCGGACAACATGGTTTCAGAACAGGGCGGTCTTGCCTGTCGCAGTTGCTGGACCACTATGATATGGCATTAGTTGCCATGGAAGACAAACAAAACGCTGATGTAATTTACACAGATTTCACAAAAGCTTTTGATAAATGTGACCATGGTGTTATTGCACATAAAATGCGTTCAAACGTAATTACCGGAAAAATAGGCAGATGGATCTACAATTTCCTGACTAACAGAACCCAATGTGTAATAGTCAACAAAATAAAATCTAGCCCATCAACCGTGAAGAGCTTAGTCCCCCCAGGGTACTGTGCTTGCTTCAGTACTTTTTCTCATCCTCATATCGGACATAGACAAGAACACAACCTATAGTACTGTATCATCCTTTGCAGATGACACTAGGATTTTCATGAGAGTAGGCAACATAGAGGACACAGCAAACCTCCAATCAGATGTAGATCAGGTCTTTCTATGGGCTACAGAAAATAATATGGTGTTTAACGAAGATAAGTTCCAGCTCATGCGCTACGGAAAAATTGAAAATATAAAAACGGAAACCACGTACAAAACTCAGGCAAATCATAACATAGAACGTAAAGGCAATGTAAAGGATCTGGGTGTACTCATGTCGGAAGACCTTACCTTTAAAGAACACAATAAAGTAGCCGTCACAACTGCACGAAAAATGACAGGTTGGAAACAAGAACTTTTCACACTAGAGATGCTATACCGATGATGATACTTTTCAAAACGCTTGTGCTCTCTAGAGTGGAGTACTGCTGCACAATGACAGTCCTTTTCAAAGCTGGAGAAATTGCTGACCTGGAGAGCATGCAGAGATCCTTTACTGCTAGAATCCACTCAGTAAAACATCTAAATACTGAGACCGACTACAGAGCCTAAATCTGTACTCTCTTGAGTGCAGGCGGGAGAGATACATGATAATTTACAGGTGGAAAATAATTGAAGGTCTGGTCCCAAACCTGCACACAGAAATAACATAACATGAGACCAGAAGACATGGCAGGATGTGCAGAATACCCCAAATGAAAAGCAGAGGTGCAACAGGTACTCTGAGAGAGAACTCTATCAACATCAGAGGCCCGAGACTGTTCAACACACTTCCACTACACATAAGGGGCATAACTGGCAGACCCCTCACAGTGTTCAAGAGAGAACTGGATAAGCACCTCCAAAGGATACCTGATCAACCAGGCTGTACTCATACGTCAGGCTGCGAGCAGCCGCGTCTAACAGCCTGGTTGATCAGTCCAGCAACCAGAAGGCCTGGTCGACGACCGGGCCGAGGGGACATAAGCCCCGAAGCACCTCTAGCCCCCCCCCACCTCCACCCCTCCCCACCTTCCCCTCTCCCCCTCTCACCTCCTTCCCCTTCCCCTCTCACCACCCCCCTACCCTCCCCTCTCCCCACCCCCCAAGCCCTCCCTCCTCCACCAGTCTCCTCATACCAGATCCTCCCAGCTCCCACTCACCCCAGATCCCACAGGTCCCCCCCCCCAGAGGAGAAGCAGAAGAGAGTCAGTTTCAGGGTGATGTACTCGAACATAGATGGGATCACAAGCAAGACAAGTGAACTAAGGGAAAGAGCACAAGAAGCGAACCCAAATGTAATCGGACACACTGAAACAAAACTCTCTGGAATCATAACGAATGTCGTGTTTCCCCAGGAGTACACAGTAATAAGGAAAGAGAGGGAAGGTAGGGGAGGAGGCGGAGTGGCCCTACTCATGAGAAAGGAATGGAGTTTTAAGGAGATGGCTATCCCGGGCTGTGAGGGGTTCACAGACTACATAGCAGGCACCATGACAATGGGAGGACCAAGAATAGTAGTAGCAGTAATATATAACCCTCCACCAAATGACAGAAGACCCAGTCAAGAGTACGAAAACAACAACATGGAAGTTAACACTATAATTGAGAGGGCAGCCTCTGCTGCCTGTAGAAATAGATCCCACCTGCTCATCATGGGGGACTTCAATCACGGAAGGATTGACTGGGAGAACAAGGAACCGCATGGAGGCGAGGATACGTGGAGAGCCAAACTATTGGAGGTGGTGACTAGAAACTTTTTAACCCAGCATGTCAGAGAACCCACAAGGATGAGAGGAAATGACGAACCAGCAAGACTCGACCTAGTCTTCTCTCTGAACGACTCCGACATAAGAGAAATCGGTTTTGAGGACCCAGTAGGAATGAGCGACCACAGTGTACTGGTGTTTGAGTACCTGATTGAAGAAGGGTTATTGAACTCGAGGAGGGATACTGAAACTAAAAGGTTAGCTTACCGAAAGGGAAACTATGAGGAGATAAGAAAATTCCTAACAGATATAGCATGGGAAACAGAGCTCAGGGAAAAGACGGCCCAAGATATGATGGACTACATCACGCAGAAGTGCAAGGACGCAGCAAACAAGTTTGTCCCAGTCCAAAAGGAAAACAGTGAAATGAAGATGAGAAACCCATGGTTTAATCAGAGATGTAGGCTAGCTAAGCAGCAAAGTAAAAGGGCATGGAGAAACTATAGGAATAACAGGACACTGGAGAGCAGAGAAAGATACCAGAATGCCAGGAATGAATATGTCAGGATGAGAAGAGAGGCAGAAAGACAATACGAAAATGACATCGCAAGCAAGGCAAAGACTCAGCCTAAATTGCTGCATAGCCACATCAGGAGAAAAACAACAGTAAAGGAACAGGTTATGAAATTAAGGATAGGGGCAGAAGGATTCACTACAAACGACAAGGAAGTGTGTGAGGAACTGAATAAGAAATTCCAGGAGGTCTTCACCTTAGAGCAAGGAGAAATTCCAGAGATAAGAGAGGGAATAGCTAACCAGGAACCACTGGAAGAGTTTGAGATTACCAGCGGGGAAGTAAGGAAGTGTTTACTAGAGTTGGATGTGACAAAGGCTATAGGCCCAGATGGAATCTCCCCTTGGATACTAAAGGAAGGAGCAGAAGAACTGTGCCTACCACTCTCCATAGTGTATAACAAATCACTGGCAACAGGGGAACTGCCAGAAATTTGGAAAGCAGCTAACGTAGTCCCGATATACAAGAAAGGGGATAGACAGGAGGCACTGAACTACAGGCCAGTGTCCCTAACCTGCATACCATGCAAGCTGATGGAGAAGATTGTGCGAAGAAAGCTAGTGGAGCATCTGGAGCGAAAGAACTTTGTAACACAGCATCAACATGGGTTCAGGGATGGCAGGTCCTGCCTCACAGGGTTACTTGAATTCTACGACCAGGCAACAAAAATAAGGCAAGAAAGAGAAGGGTGGGCAGACTGCATATTTTGGATTGTCAGAAAGCCTTTGATACAGTACCACACAAGAGGCTAGTGAAAAAGCTGGAGATGCAGGCTGGAGTGAAAGGGAAGGTACTCCATTGGATAAAGGAGTACCTAAGCAACAGGAGACAACGAGTCAGTGTGAGGGGTGAGGTCTCAGATTGGCGAGACGTTACGAGTGGAGTCCCGCAGGGGTCAGTCCTTGGACCTATACTGTTTCTGATATATGTAAATGATCTCCCAGAGGGTATAGAATCGTTTCTCTCAATGTTTGCCGATGATGCAAAAATTATGAGGATTGAAACAGAGGATGATAGTAGGAGGCTACAAGATGACCTAGACAGACTGAGTGAATGGTCCAACAAATGGCTGTTGAAGTTCAACCCGAGTAAATGCAAAGTAATGAAACTAGGCAGTGGAAACAGGAGGCCAGACACAGGATACAGAATAGGAGATGAAGTACTTAATGAAACGGACAGAGAGAAAGATCTAGGAGTTGATATCACACCAAACCTGTCTCCTGAAGCCCACATAAAAAGAATAACGTCTGCGGCATATGCGAGGCTGGCTAACATCAGAACAGCGTTCAGGAACCTGTGTAAGGAATCATTCAGAATCTTGTACACCACATATGTAAGACCAATCCTGGAGTATGCGGCCCCAGCATGGAGCCCGTACCTTGTCAAGCACAAGACGAAGCTGGAAAAAGTCCAAAGGTATGCCACTAGACTAGTCCCAGAACTAAGAGGCATGAGTTACGAGGAAAGGCTGCGGGAAATGCACCTTACGACACTGGAAGACAGAAGAGTAAGGGGAGACATGATCACAACCTACAAAATCCTCAGGGGAATCGACCGGGTAAACAAGGATAAACTATTCAACACTGGTGGGACGCGAACAAGGGGACACAGGTGGAAACTGAGTACCCACATGAGCCACAGGGACGTTAGAAGGAACTTTTTCAGTGTCAGAGTAGTTAACAGATGGAATGCATTAGGCAGTGATGTGGTGGAGGCTGACTCCATACACAGTTTCAAATGTAGATATGATAGAGCCCAGTAGGCTCAGGAATCTGTACACCAGTTGAGACAGTTGAGAGGCGGGACCAAAGAGCCAAAGCTCAACCCCCGCAAGCACAAATAGGTGAGTACAAATAGGTGAGTACACTCGCAGCGGTTGTGTGGTGCCCATATCTTAAGAAGCACATCAACAAACTGGAAAAGGTGCAAAGACATGATACTAAGTGGCTCCCAGAAATGAAGGGCAAGAGCTACGAGGAGAGGTTAGAAGCATTAAATATGCCAAAACTAGAAGACAAAAGAAAAAGAGGTGATATGATCACTACATACAAAATAGTAACAGGAATTGATAAAATCGATAGGGAAAATTTCCTGAGACCTGGAACTTTAAGAACAAGTGGTCATAGATTGTAGTAGGCATCCGTCAATCCCGTGGGGTTATGGAGTTGTGCCCTGGGTGTCTAGTTGTTGTAGTCTAGTTGGATGCAGCGCCTGCTGTGGCTGTGAAGGCCAACCCGAGAATGACAGTCTCGACTGCAGCGAGCGCAGATAAACGCCGAGGCGGGTGCGTCTGACAGTGACCGAGACCTCCTCTGAAGTCTATTATCCTCCGCCTGCTTCTTCAGTTCATCCTCGAATTGCTGGAGTCCCTTCTGCACTTTATATCTCCAGGCAGATCTGTCCGCAGCTGCTGCCTCCCAAGTGTTGATGTCGATGTTCATCTGCTTGAGGTCGCGTTTGCAGGCATCTTTGAAACGCAGCTGAGGTCTTCCGGTAGGTCTCCTTCCTGATGCCAGTTCTCCATACAAGAGGTCCTTCGGTATGCGGCCATCGACCATGCGTGAGACATGTCCCAGCCATCGCATGCGTCTCTGTTTCAGGAGAGTGAACATTGAAGGGACTCCTGTTTTCTCGAGTACAGTGTTGTTGGTGACGTGGTCTTTCCACGTGATGTCAAGGATGCGTCTCAGGTTCCGCATGTGAA
Source organism: Procambarus virginalis (assembly GCA_020271785.1). NCBI lineage: Eukaryota > Metazoa > Arthropoda > Malacostraca > Decapoda > Cambaridae > Procambarus > Procambarus virginalis. The sequence continues at coordinate 48,383 of WNGS01006437.1, read as the reverse complement.
AGGTATTAAGCCGTCTCTCCTGGTGAGAGCGCAGGGTCCAGGATTCCGAGCCGTAGAGAAGTGTACTCACCACACATGCCATGTAGACTTGTGCCTTGGTGTGCACTGTCAGTTTGGCATTTTCCCAAACGCGCTTTGTGAGCCTGGCCAGTGTTGTTGCGGCCTTCCCGATACGCCTGTTGAGCTGTGTCCAGGGAAAGGGTGTCTGAGATTGTGGAGCCCAGGTACACAAACTCGTGAACTGCCTCCAGCGCATAGTCTGCTATATTTATACAGGGTAGCTCATTGACATCTTGTCCCATCACCTGTGTCTTCTTCAGGCTGATTGTCAGGCCGAATGCAGAACAGGCTGCGGCAAAGTGGTTGAGTAGCTGCTGCAGGCCTTCTGCTGTGTGTGTGGTGATCGCTGCGTCGTCGGCGAAGAGGAACTCCCTGAGGATTCGCATTTGTACTTTTGTCTTTGCTCGGAGTCTGGATAGATTATACAGCTTTCCATCAGATCTTGTACGGAGATAGATGCCTTCTGTCGTTGTTCCAAAAGCATGCTTGACGAGGATCGCGAAGAAGATGCCGAACAGGGTTGGAGCAAGAACACACCCCTGTTTAACACCACTGTTAATGTTGAATGGTTCAGAAGTTGAGCCGTCGAACACAACTGTCCCCTTCATGTCCTTGTGGAACGATTGTATCATGCTGAGTAGGATGGGTGGACAGCCAATTTTGGCCAAGATCTTGAAGAGTCCGTCCCTACTCACGAGGTCGAAGGCCTTTGTAAGGTCAATGAAGGCAATGTACAAGGCTTTTCTCTGCTCCCTGCACTTTTCTTGAAGCTGTCTCAGGGAGAACACCATGTCAGTGGTCGACCTCTCTGCTCGGAAACCACACTGTGACTCGGGGTACACTCTTTCGGCAAGAATCTGAAGCCTGACCAAAACGACCCTAGCAAATAGTTTGCCAACGACGCTGAGGAGGGAGATGCCGCGATAGTTGTTTACATCGCTTCTGTCACCTTTATTTTGTAGAGAGTGATGATGTTTGCATCTCTCATGTCTTGTGGCACCGAGCCCTCCCTCCAGCACTGGCACAGAAGTTCATGAAGCTCAGATTTAAGTGTTCCACGAGCGCACTTGAGAACTTCAGGCGGAATCCCGTCGTCTCCTGGGGCCTTCCCTGAGGAAAGTGAATCCAGCGCTTTCTCAACTTCTTCCACAGTTGGTTCAAGATCAAGTTCTTCCATGATGGGCAGGCATTCAATTGCATCCAAAGCCTCTACGCTGACCAAGTTCTCTCTGGAGTAGAGTTCGGAGTAATGTTCCACCCAGCGATTCATCTGTTGATCATGGTCTTTAATGATCTCTCCAGTGGCAGACTTTAGAAGAGCCGTCCGGTTTTGTGTAGGTCCTGTTGCCTGTTTGATTCCTTCGTACATGCCTCTTATGTTGCCGACAGTGGCTGCAGTCTGGATGCTGGAACAGAGTCGAAGCCAGTAATCGTTAGCACAACGCCTCGCAGTTTGTTGAACTCTACTGCGGGCAATACGGAGGGCCTGTAGGTTCCTTCTTGAGGGCAGGTTCTTGTAGGATGAGAGAGCTCGTCTCTTTTCCTCTATGAGGGGTAACAGTTCCTCTGCACTGGCCTCGAACCAGTCTGCTGATTTGTTCTGTCTCTTACCGAAGGTGGACATAGCAGTGTTGAAAATAGTGCCCCTGAGATGTAACCACCTCTCACTTGCGCTATCGCAGGGTGTAC
>WNGS01006437.1:0-20800 GCA_020271785.1 Procambarus virginalis | reverse complement strand
TCATATCATTTATTTTAGTTTCCATTATTGCAATTATATCAGGTTCTGTTCCACCAAGCATTTCCTTTAGTTCCTCTGCTTTATTTGATATCCCATCAGCATTCATGTACCATACCATGATCTCTTCTTGGAAACTCTGTTACCAGAATTCACATAGCTCGTCTGCTTATGTGGTTTCCCCCTGGGCTATATGCTTAAATGAGAGAAAAAGAGTCTTATCTACAATAAGTAGTTGTAATATTTGTTTTCTTTCTTAAGGGGTGAGGTAAGAACGAACACGGAGAGAGGGAGGGTGAGTGGCACTCTTAATTAACTGGAAATGGAAGTTAGGAGAACTGAAAAATCAGAGAACGAGCAGATACACAAGATTCATAATTGGGACTCTGAAAGCAGATGGAAAGCGGATTGTGATCTTGATGTTGACCAAACCACACTCTAGAAGCTGGACGACGACGTTTCGGTCCGTCCTGGACCATTCTCAAGTCGATTGTGACTTGAGAATCGACACAATCGACTTGAGAATGGTCCAGGACGGACCGAAACGTCGTCGTCCCTTCACTTTCTAGTGTGTGGTTTGGCCAACATATTTCAGCCACGTTATTGTGACTCCTCGTCTGCATGTGACCTTGATAAACTATAATCCCTCCACTAAACAGTAAATGACCCGAATAGGAATATGAAGACAATAAGACATATATAGACGAACTGTAGAAGACAGCAGCAACAACAGCTCACAGAATAAGAGCGAAACTGTTGGTCATGGGGGACCTCAACCACGGAGAGATCGATTGGGAATAAAAAAATCCCCCCCATGGTGGTGAGGAAGAAACGTGGAGAGCAAAATTAGTGGAAGTTATTGACACAAACTTCCTAACACAACGTGTAAACGAAGGCACAAGAGGACGAGTAGAGTATACACAGAGAATTATTCTCGACAGATTAATGTTTTAAATCAAGTCCCACCTTGCCCCTAACCTGTATGGTATCCTTCTTGGAAGAAGCACACATACTTGCTTTGCTGAGTATTTTATCAGAGAGGGGCCAAACTCTCAGGCGGCATTTATTGATCTCCAAACTGCTTTTGATACAGCAAACAGAGAAATAATCCTAGAACAGCTAGCCTCTTTTGGAGTTAAGGGAAGACTGTTGACATGGCTCAGGGGTTACCTGAGTAACAGAACCGCCTCAGTCCTTTTCAAGGGGGTCAAAAGTAAACTTTGTGCACCCTTAGAGTTGGGTACACCCCAGGGTGGACTGCTAAGTCCTACACTGTTCAATGTTCTGATGCACAAATTAACAATTAATATTCCCACACTACCTGACGAAGCCGTCATTTGTTATGCCGATGACATATGCATTGTTGCAAATTCCCAAACTAGACTGCAAGCTCTACTTGATTCATTCGCTGCTAAAAGCATTGAATGTGGTCTTGTTATCTCTATAACTAAATCCAGAGTTCTCCATCCCCGAGAGAATACTCGTGTCCCTATAACTTTCAAGGTCAACAACCAGAACATTGAAACGTGTAGGCAGCACAAATACCTTGGAGTTGGTATTAACAGTGACATTGTAAATGATCTACACCGTAGGTTAAAAGAAAGACTAAAACCATTGAGAACACTTACTGGTAGGAATATTGGTATCAATATTAAATTTGCTAGACTATTCTATATGATGTTTGTTAGATCTCTCGTTGATTATAATGCTCTGCACTTAATTAATTTCCCCTCCTCTGTGTTGGAAAAGCTTGAAGTAGTACAGAATGAAGCCATGAGGGTTTTCTTGGTGCCCCAAGATGCACAAGAATCATCAACATGCGGGAAGAACTGAAGCTTCCAACCATACTAGAGAGAATCCTGCAAGTCAACACTACCTTTTGCCTTAAAATCATGAGAGACCCTACATTTCCTGCATTGCTCAGAGACAAATTGTTTAGTGCTGTTAACACCCTATTGACTGGTGCCGACATACCAACTCACTCCTTCTATGATAAATGGCTGAGCAACAATGCCTACAATCTCATTAAACTTAACATTCCTTTTAAGTGCAATCTACCTGTCTCTGATATTCCTCTTTATCTGTACCCCACCATTCAAGTATCATACACACCTGTCACCAAGAAAGATAATGAGAATCTTGCTCTTCTCAAAGCTGTCACTCTTGAAAAATTGCCTCCTCCATCGAGAATTTAAGATCTCACGAGCACTGTGTCTACACCGACGGCTCAGTCCAATCCTCTACTGGACGGACTGCAGCAGCATGTAGGTTTTATAGAAATAATATTTGCACAAAGACTGTCAGTGTCAGGTTAAACAACTGGCTGACCTCCACACAAGCAGAACTAGCAGCATTACACTAGCTACCAGTACATTAAAAAACATTGGAGGAGGAATAATATTTTGTGATTCAAAGTCTGCTCTTCAAGCAATCGAAAACTTCTCTTGGAAGATCGACAGCAAGAACCTCATACTCCCAATTATAAATGACCTAATTGCTGCACAGAGTAAAGGGTCTCGAATCTCCTTTGTATGGATACCTTCACACATAAATATAACCCATCATAATGAGACAGACATTGCAGCCAAATTAGCGTGTAACAAGGATGAAGTTGAATTAGATCTAGGTATCCCCATCTCTGCTGTCAAAACTGTATTGGTCCAAACACTCAGATCTGATAGGAAAGAAATTACTGACTCCCAACGACCTGAAAGTACTAGTATAAAAAGCTATGATTTGTTCAGATCTGAAACCTATATCTATGGGCAGCACAAAACGTCCACTAGACTGTGCGACACAGTGGTTGCAAGGATCAGGTTGGGTTACCGTTACCTGTGGCAGGTGGCTGCAGGTGACGGATCTCCCAATCCTGAGCACTCCAGTTGCAAACTCTGTGAGCAGGAACTACGGCACGATCTCCCGCACTACATCACCGAATGCCCAGTTATTAGACCTTTCAGACCAGTTGGCATGAGGTACCTGGAGCTTTGCAATTACTTTATTCACTCTCGTATTCTTGAAGATATCCTCACAGTGTACCCAAAATTTGCCAGTGCAGGCTACTAAACATATGGCCCTGTATGACTAACCATCCTGCGAGATGGGGACTTTTATTACCACTGCTACCTTATTCAATCTTGTGTTGATGATATCCTCAAAATGCTTCCGGAGTCTGCCAGTGCAGACTGCTTATCACATGCCTCTGTATGACTAACCATCCTGTGTGATGGGGATTTTTTAGCATCAACTAGTTAGCTTTTTTGACACACTGTACTCCCCTTCATATAGTCTAGGGCAGCTGCACTAATGCAGATGTACCTCATGTATTAATAAAAAAAATACACCGAGCCTATTAGGCCAGGAGCCAGATTCACGAAGTAGTTACGCAAGAACTTACGAACCTGGAGCCAGATTCACGAAGTAGTTACGCAAGAACTTACAAACCTGGAGCCAGATTCACGAAGCAGTTACGCAAGCACTTACGAACCTGGGGCCAGATTCACGAAGCAGTTACGCAAGCACTTACGAACCTGGAGCCAGATTCACGAAGCAGTTACGCAAGCACTTACGAACCTGGGGCCAGATTCACGAAGCAGTTACGCAAGCACTTACGAACCTGGGACCAGATTCACGAAGTAGTTACGCAAGCACTTACGAACCTGGGGCCAGATTCACAAAGCAGTTACACAGGCACTTACGAACCTGAGGCTAGATTCACGAAGCAATTACGCAAGCACTTACGAACCTGTACATCTTTACTCAATCTTTGGCTTCTTTGTTTACAATTATTAAACAGTTAATGAGCTCCGAAGCACCAGGAGGCTGTTTATAACAATAACAACAGTTGATTGGCAAGTTTTCATGCGTGTAAACTGTTTAATAAATGTAACCAAAGGCATCAAAGATTGAAGGCAAGATATACACGTTCGTAAGTGCTTGCGTAACTGCTTCGTGAATCTGGCCCTGGGTTCGTAAGTGCTTGCGTAACTGCTTCGTGAGTCTGGCCCTGGGTTCGTAAGTGCTTGCGTAACTGCTTCGCGAATCTGGCCCCGGATCTTCATTAGGAACGAGGGAGACATCGAAAACTTGGAGCTTGAAATACCACTAGGAGCATGTGTGTGTCCTAGTCTTTTAATATTTNTTGGTCTTCTCCTCCATCTCTTTCGTCGCCGACTCAACGACATCCTCTACATTATGCAAACACAACAATCTAATTGTTCAGAATGATTAACTCGGTCATTGTTTAATGTGTGTCAGCTTTACTAGCTGTTTAAGGGGGTATTAGGCGATATTGGGAGTGGAGGAAGAGGGAGAAGAGGTGGAGCAAGAGGTGGAGGAAGAGGGAGAAGAGGTGGAGGAAGAGGGAGAAGAGGTGGAGCAAGAGGTGGAGGAAGAGGGGAGAAGAGGTGGAGGAAGAGGGAGAAGAGGTGGAGCAAGAGGTGGAGCAAGAGGGAGAAGAGGTGGAGGAAGAGGGAGAAGAGGTGGAGGAAGAGGTGGAGGAAGAGGTGGAGCAAGAGGTGGAGGAAGAGGGAGAAGAGGTGGAGGAAGAGGTGGAGGAAGAGGTGGAGCAAGAGGGGGAGGAAGAGGGAGAAGAGGTGGAGCAAGAGGGAGAAGAGGTGGAGCAAGAGGTGGAGGAAGAGGGAGAAGGGTGAAGGACAACGAAGAGGAGAAGGGCTGGAGGCCAGGAAAGAAGATAAGCAAAATAATAACGCAATAAATCATGAAAACAAGATAAAAAAAAATAGTAAAATAAAGAAGAGGAGGAGGAAGAAGAAAGAATATATATATCATAGTGTTCTTAAGGAGTGAGTTGAGGCGGCGTTGGGTAACAACTTCATCATTCCACAAGGGAGCCGGTCGGCCGAGCGGACAGCACGCTGGACTTGTGATCCTGAGGTCCTGGGTTCGATCCCAGGCGCCGGCGAGAAACAATGGGCAGAGTTTCTTTCACCCTATGCCCCTGTTACTTGGCAGTAAAATAGGTACCTGGGTGTTAGTCAGCTGTCACGGGCTGCTTCCTGGGGGGTGGAGGCCTGGTCGAGGACCGGGCCGCGGGGACACTAAAAAGCCCCGAAATCATCTCAAAATAACCTCAAGATATCTCAAGATAACCACTACCACCCCTGTCACGCTTCAGAGATCTCAATGCTGTTAAAGAAATGATCCACAAACACGTCCAACGCACACACGCACGCACACACACACACACACTCACACACCACACACACACACACACTCACACACACACACACACACACACACCACACACACACACACACACACACACACACACACACACTCACACACACACACACACACACACACACACACACACACACAATACCACAGCAAGTATCAACATTTCAATTACATATAATTTATGCTATCACCTCCCACATATTTTCCCGCTCGCTCGATAACGGGGCAAGAAATGATCTTGTTGCCTATTTCGTCTAGTGTCGGGTTGCTTGAGGTACGCTTATCTGATGACAAGACCTCTTATTGATCCTCCAATCTCTTGGGGGCCCAATCGCCTCTCCTCATTCCTTCTCCCGCTCCTCCAGTATTCTGTACTCACACTGCCTTAGTTCTTTCTAATAATTACTATTCCACCTAATCCTCCTCCTCTTCCATATCTTCCTAACACATACACACGACTCAGAAACAGTGTACATTAGTTAATGAAGCAATTATGTACTCCAAATAACCTACACACACACACACACACACACACACACACACACACACACACACACACACACACACACACACACACACACACACACACACACGCACGCAGTATTGCTATTGACCAATTAGTACTGTTTCCCACCTAGAAGGATTAAGACAGAGGAGGACAGCTTGAGGCTTCAAGAAGACCTGGACAAGCTGCAGGAATGGTCGAACAAATGGTTGTTACGAGTTTAACCCAAGCAAATGTAATGTAATGAAGATAGGGGTAGGGAGCAATATTGCCAGCCAGTGACTGTACGGCTGTTAAACAACCTATGTTACACACCATCTTTACTCAACCAGCGAGCCACTGTCTCTTCTCCTTGATGAGAGGACAAGAGACGTGTGGAAGAGAGGCCAATAACCAGAGTGGGACCATTCACTCTCAGTAACACCTGCCTTCACAGTGCCAAATCGCTTCGGTACTTCTAATTACATTTTAAAATTAGACAACTGCATTGGAAAATATTTAACCTCATTGCTTTAACCTGATTCGCTTTTTTTCCTAAAAAAAAGTACGAAAAAAGACCAAAAAAGGCAAAAAGGCCAAAAAAAGGTTAAGTTTTTTCCCTTGTCTTTTATCCCCTTGAGGAAACAAGTAGAAAGAAAGGGGGTGTAATTTTCTCGTGAGATAACAGGGAATTACCAGAGGCCAAATATACAGAGCCACACATTCAGTCCGTTCTCCTATAAGAATGCCAAACGTCAAGAAACTGTCGTACTAAAGGCCCCCCCCCTTATCCTAACCTACCAGAGGACCCAAAACAGAAAACGGGACAGTATGTCACTTTTCGATAGCCGCTTCCATTTTCTAGAACGACGATTTTTGGGCCTCAGGTTGAGTAATACGTCAAAATGCGACGTGCTATTAGGAGGACGGGTTGGCACGCGGTCCTGTCCTCGGTGACATGATAACAACGTACCAGATACCAACACCAGCAACCAACAGCAATAGCATAGAGTTCAAGACTCTCAGTGAGATATATTATGGGAATAAAAACTGATGAATCTTCAAGATTTAGTCCTTGATATAACCTGCAAGATAGCTTCATATCACTTGCAATATATCTTTGTGTGGCCTTGCAACATGTCTTAATATACCTTGCAACTTGTCTTTATACGGCCTCCCAAGGTGTTGATCACGTTAATGATGGGTTCTACGCTGCAAGATATAGATCTCTGCAACATTTAGGTCAGATTGCAATAAAGTACAGTACTCACTTTGCAACGATCTTCAACCACTTATTAAGATCAATAGAAGGTGTTCTCAATAGAGGGATTCTCAATCCTTTTAATAAAGGTCTGTATCAACAAGCAAAGGTGTGCAATAAGTCTGCAATAAGTCTTAAAACACACTGCAATGATTGCAACAACCACTTATCCCGCCTCGAGAAACCGGTGATTTAACATAAATAAATTACCTCGTTGGACTAATTATTTTTTACTGAGGAGAAATGTAACACGCTAATTACCGCTAATTATTGGTAATTAAAATTGCAGTAACAAGTGTCTCTAATGACGTCGCTCGATGGTTAATGATGGTGTCGATGATTGATGGTGTTGATGATGGTGATTGATAAGTTTATCATCAGGAGTAAGTGCTAAGCCAGTGTTGACAGGTGATAGTGATGGATAGTGATTTGTTTCTTGAAAGAGGAATATGACATCTTCATCTTCACCATCATATCATCATCAGCATCATTGTCATATATATATATATATATATATATATATATATATATATATATATATATATATATATATACATATATATATATATATATATATATATATATATATATATATATGTATGTATATATATATATATATATATATATATATATATATATATATATATATATATGACATGTGAAAAATAGAGAATGCTAAACGCGTTTTCGGCTTATTTCGCCTTCATCAGAGCAAAAAAAAAAGAAATATGATAAATTATTGTCGCTCCCTACACACTGACTGGCAGTTTATGCCTACATAGAACCACCATCGTGACATCTTGGGTATATTTCAACTTTCGAAAATCTAATTCTGGAAATCTTCATTGTGTGCCAATCTGCACGATCGTTGCACGGTGGTGCATGTGGTAATTGAGCAATATTGCATAGATTGTTACGGTCGATTGGGACATAATTGGTACGGGGGGGGGGTGGGGTCGTTAAGCCTGCCAAAATGGTCCCCGGCGTCAAAGTGTTATATAGTTGTGTCTGGACAATAACTCTTCGTGTCAACTTGGCGACGGTGTTTGGCCATGGTATTCCCTTTGGTGTGGAGAGATCACAGGTGGTATTTGACGTTAATGAGCCGTGGAGGGAGGAGGAGGAAGAGGAAGGTGAGGGAGGAGTTCACACACACACACACACACACACACACACACACACACACACACACACACACACACACACACACACACACACACACACACACACACACGAGCTAAAGAAACTTGAAAACCAGTGCTCAATATTCAAGCAAATCATCACTCATCAGGGCTGTGGAAGCTTAGTATATCAGACCCCAGGGCTGTGGAAGCTTAGTATATCAGACCCCAGGGCTGTGGAAGCTTAGTATATCAGACCCCAGGGCTGTGGAAGCTTAGTATAACAGACCCCAGGGCTGTGGAAGCTTAGTATATCAGACCCCAGGGCTGTGGGAGCTTAGTATATCAGACCCCAGGGCTGTGGAAGCTTAGTATATCAGACCCCAGGGCTGTGGGAGCTTAGTATATCAGACCCCAGGGCTGTGGAAGCTTAGTATATCAGACCCCAGGGCTGTGGGAGCTTAGTATATCAGACCCCAGGGCTGTGGAAGCTTAGTATATCAGACCCCAGGGCTGTGGGAGCTTAGTATATCAGACCCCAGGGCTGTGGAAGCTTAGTATATCAGACCCCAGGGCTGTGGGAGCTTAGTATATCAGACACCAGCTCTAATATACATCACATCAAGAAAGTTCTGTTCTTGAAGAACAAATGAGAATAATACACATTATTTTTTTTATGTGTTATAACTACTGAAACTAATTAAACCATCGTTAACCTTCCATAGCTAACTACTGGAAGCCCCCTCTGAACACCCCCAAACGGGTGTTCTATCACGTGTTCTCTCCCTCCACACTATCAGTGAGCACCCAGGAAGAACATTGATGAATGAGGGCGTGTCAGCCATTTTTCTCTTAAAATGGCGCCAAAGAATATATTCTTTCCCCCATGCGAGAGGCTGCGATTATCGCCCTTGTATCGTCTCGCCATTGGGTCTATTTCTCCCCCCCCCCTGTCGATCAGCCCACTCTTGCCGCCCGCGCCTGACAACTTCTCCATTTGTTGAAAAATTTGCGCAATATCTCAGCAAGATGGGAACGGGATGATGTTGACGTTTGAGAGATTAGCAATCTAATCAATAGACACCCACACTCGCTCGCTATAATTCAATCCCAATCATGTACCTAGCAGCTCATCAACGCGGGGGGGGGGGGGTAGAGGCAGATGTAGTTGATTGATGATTTCCGGCAGGAAATGGAACAGTACTGGTAGTGGGTACTGGTGGACTGGTAGTGGGTACTGGTGGACTGGTAGTGGGTACTGGTGGTGGGTACTTGTGGACTGGTAGTGGGTACTGGTGGGTACTGGTAGTGGGTACTGGTGGCCTGGTAGCAGCTCATTTGATTCTCAAGCTTCCAGCTGTCTTCTGCTGATGATATTCATTATGAACCTTTCCTCTTTTTTTCCATTCTGTCATTCCCATATGTATCTTATACGTTTCTATCATGTCTCCCCGCTCTCTCTCTCTTCTAGCGTCGTCAGGTTTAGTTCCTTCAGTCTCCCTTCATCCCCTCGTAATTCTCGGCCGGCAATCTTGAGATTATCTTGAGATGATTTCGGGGCTTAGCGTCCCCGCGGCCCGGTCCTCGACCATGACTTCTTTTTGTTACACATCCCCCAGGAAGTAGCCCGCAGCAGCTGTCTAACTCCCAGGTACTTATTTACGGCTAGGTGAACAGGGCATCAGGATGATAGAGACTCTGCCCATTTGTTTTCACCTTCAACGGGGATCGAATACGGAATCTCAAGATTACGAATCCGAAGCGCTGTCCACTCAGCTATCAGGCTCCTATAAGGATGAAGAAATTTCAACAGATGTTTTCCAAAGTCGTGAACATTATTTTTTGACATAGTTTTTCGTTCTACAATAACAGTTCACCATTTGTAATTGTTGTTTTATGGTAATTAACGTTATAAAATGATATCGTTTAAAATCTCATATCCTGTAATCTCTCTTAATATATTCAGATTGACATTGCAGCATAAACTCTTTTATCACCTGCTTGATAAGATCTTTTCTTGTGTTTCTTAATGCAGACGAGGAGTCACAATAACGTGGTTGAAATATGTTGACCAGATCACACACTAGAAAGTGAAGGGACGACGACGTTTCGGTCCGTAATGGACCATTCTCAAGTCGAAAAAAAGTTTCTTAATAGCTGCAAAATATTATTTAGTTTCAAGTACAAAAGCTTCAGATATTATGTACCCATTACAGTGTATCTGAAGCCTGATAAACAGCTTCACATCTATGTATTGTATTTGCTACGATTTTCTGTATTATTATTATAATTATTATTACTATGAAAATAATATTAGAACGAAGGTAACTGCTGAAGGCCCTATTGGCCCATACAACTCAGCTCCTATTTATGTCCACCCAATCTCATTCATATATATGTCTGGCCTACACTTGAAACAATCAATGGATCCTGCTTGCATTATGTTACGCGGTAATTGCTTACTACATTAGTTAATTGTTGAGAAGGTTATTACAACACCACAGTGTTTAAATGGAGGTGAAGAAAGGACCCAGAACTTGTGTATGTCAAGTAGCACGGGCTATGGTGAGCCCGTAGTGGACTTACTTGGCACAGGAGCGGGGCAAGTAGCACGGGTTATGGTGAGCCCGTAGTGGACTTACCTGGCACAGGAGCGGGGCAAGTAGCACGGGTTATGGTGAGCCCGTAGTGGACTTACCTGGCACAGGAGCGGGGCAAGTAGCACGGGCTATGGTGAGCCCGTAGTGGACTTACCTGGCACAGGAGCGGGGCAAGTAGCACGGGTTATGGTGAGCCCGTAGTGGACTTACCTGGCACAGGAGCGGGGCAAGTAGCACGGGTTATGGTGAGCCCGTAGTGGACTTACCTGGCACAGGAGCGGGGCAAGTAGCACGGGCTATGGTGAGCCCCGTAGTGGACTTACCTGGCACAGGAGCGGGGCAAGTAGCACGGGCTATGGTGAGCCGTAGTGGACTTACCTGGCACAGGAGCGGGCAAGTAGCACGGGCTATGGTGAGCCCGTAGTGGACTTACCTGGCACAGGAGCGGGGCAAGTAGCACGGGCTATGGTGAGCCCGTAGTGGACTTACCTGGCACAGGAGCGGGGCAAGTAGCATGGGTTATGGTGAGCCCGTAGTGGACTTACCTGGCACAGGAGCGGGGCAAGTAGCACGGGTTATGGTGAGCCCGTAGTGGACTTACCTGGCACAGGAGCGGGCAAGTAGCACGGGTTATGGTGAGCCGTAGTGGACTTACCTGGCACAGGAGCGGGGCAAGTAGCACGGGATATGGTGAGCCCCGTAGTGGACTTACCTGGCACAGGAGCGGGGCAAGTAGCACGGGCTATGGTGAGCCCCGTAGTGGACTTACCTGGCACAGGAGCGGGGCAAGTAGCATGGGCTATGGTGAGCCCCGTAGTGGACTTACCTGGCACAGGAGCGGAGCAAGTAGCACGGGCTATGGTGAGCCCGTAGTGGACTTACCTGGCACAGTAGTGGGGCAAGTAGCACGGGCAATGGTGAGCCCGTAGTGGACTTACCTTGTACAGGAGCGGGGCAAGTAGCACGGGCTGTGGTGAGCCCGTAGTGGACTTACCTGGCACAGGAGCGGGGCAAGTAGCACGGGCTATGGTGACCCCGTAGTGGACTTATCTGGCACAGGAGCGGGGCAAGTAGCACGGGCTATGGTGAGCCCGCAGTGGACTTACCTGGCGCAGGAGCGGGGCAAGTAGCACGGGCTATGGTGATCCCGTAATGGACTTACCTGGCACAGGAGCGAGGCAAGTAGCACGGGCTATGGTGATCCCGTAGTGCACTTACCTGGCACAAGAGCCGGGCAAGTAGCACGGGCTATGGTGAGCCCGTAGTGGACTTACCTGGCACAGGAGCGGGGCAAGTAGCACGGGCTATGGTGAGCCCGTAGTGGACTTACCTGGCACAGGAGCGGGGCAAGTAGCACGGGCTATGGTGAGCCCGTAGTGGACTTACCTGGCACAGGAGCGGGGCAAGTAGCACGGGCTATGGTGATCCCGTAGTGCACTTACCTGGCACAAGAGCCGGGCAAGTAGCACGGGCTATGGTGAGCCCGTAGTGGACTTACCTGGCACAGGAGCGGGGCAAGTAGCACGGGCTATGGTGACCCCGTAGTGGACTTATCTGGCACAGGAGCGGTGCAAGTAGCACGGACTATGGTGAGCCCGTAGTGGACTTACCTGGCACAGGAGCGAGGCAAGTAGCACGGGCTATGGTGAGCCCGTAGTGGACTTACCTGGCACAGGAGCGAGGCAAGTAGCACAGGCTATGGTGAGCCCGTAGTGGACTTACCTGGCACAGGAGCGGGGCAAGTAGCACAGGCTATGGTGAGCCCGTAGTGGACTTACCTGGCACAGGAGCGGGGCAAGTAGCACAGGCTATGGTGAGCCCGTAGTGGACTTACCTGGCACAGGAGCGAGGCAAGTAGCACAGGCTATGGTGAGCCCGTAGTGGACTTACCTGGCACAGGAGCGGGGCAAGTAGCACGGGCTATGGTGAGCCCGTAGTGGACTTACCTGGCACAGGAGCTAAATATTTACCCAAATGTCTACCTAAATATTTACTTTTTTACACCCATGATAAACTATGCCTCAGAAGAAGAAAAAAATTCTTTCATACATGTTCACGGTACTCCCTCCCTCTTCCCAATCATCTATATTAGTAGAATATACTCAGGAGTATATTATTATATTTATATATTGCCTCTCAGATGATAAGAAGCAATTTTGCTACCTCTTTTATTTTTTATAGCAATTACATGTAACCTTAAGGTCTTCTGAAAGCATCTCATTGAGGATAATTTCCATGGTAATTNACACACACACACACACAACACACACACACACAGTTAGTAGAACATTTAACCCAACATATTGGTGGCTGTCAGCCTTGTACTTCGCGAGATAAAATCAGAGGAAAGATCGCATTAGATGTCTTCCTCTGGGCCCTTACCACTGATGCTGTGATACCAAGATGAGCCGGATCCCTGATTACAGATGCTGTGCGGTGATGCAATCTCTGAGTGCCTGAGTACCTGCTTCTGAGTGAATCCGTACGTCGGTTCACAGGTTATTGTTGTTGTTTTTAGATTTAGCTACGCAGACGAAGTGTCCATGTAGCACGGGCTATGGTGAGCCCGTAAAAAGGTTCACAGGTATTTCCTGTATGTTAACACCTGTGGAGGTGCGGGTGGGTAGGGAGGGGTTGATGGAGGGGCGTGAGGGATAGGTGAGGACAGGTGGGGGGGCCACGGGTGCGTGGGGGGGGGGGGAGTAGAAGGGGAGGGGGGTCAGTTTGGTAGCAGATTTTAATTAAGACACTTTCTCTAAGGGAAAATATTCAATTGCAATTTGCGTTCATGGAGTCACGTGTGTGTGTGTGTGTGTGTGTGTGTGTGTGTGTGTGTGGTGTGTGTGTGTGTGTGTGTGTGTGTGTGTGTGTGTACGTGTGTGTACTCACCTAATTGTACTCACCTAATTGTGTCTGCAGGATCGAGCATTGACTCTTGGATCCCGCCTTTCTAGCCATCGGTTGTTTACAGCATTGACTCCGGTCCTATTTCCCTATCATACCTGGTTTAAAATTATGAATAGTATTGCTTCCACAACCTGTTCCTTAAGTGCATTCCATTTTCCACTACTCTCACGCTAAAAGAAAACTTCCTAACATCTCTGTGACTCATCTGAGTTTCCAACTTCCATCCATGTCCCCTCGTTCTGTTACTATTCCGTGTGAACATTTCGTCTATGTCCACTCTGTTAATCCCCTGAGTATTTTATACGTTCCTATCATGTCCCCCCTCTCCCTTCTTCTTTCTAGTATCTTAAGGTTCAGTTCCCTCAGGCGCTCCTCATACCCCATCCCTCGTAACTCTGGGACGAGTCTCGCTGCAAACCTCTGAACCTTTTCCAGTTTCCTTGTGCGCTTCTTCAGATGGGGACTCCATGATGAGGCGGCATACTCTAAGACTGACCTCATGTAGGCAGTGTAAAGCGCCCTATATATATGTGCTTCAGGAGATAGATTAGGTGTTACGTCCATGCCCAGGTCTCTTTCTCGCGTCGTCACAGGTAGGCAGTTCCCCTTCATTGTGCACTGTCCCTTTGGTCGCCTATCTCCTAGTCCCATTTCCATAACTTTACATTTGCTCGTGCTGAACTCCAGTAGCCATTTCTCTGACCATCTCTGCAACCTGTTCAAGTCCTCTTGGAGGATCCTACAGTCCTCATCTGTCACAACTCTTCTCATTAACTTTGCGTCATCCGCAAACATCGACATGTAGGACTCTACTCCTGTAAACATGTCGTTAACATATACAAGAAATAGAATTGGTCCCAGCACCGATCCATGTGGTACTCCACTTGTTACTGTTCACCAGTCCGACTTCTCGGCGCTTACCGTAACTCTTTGGCTCCTTCCTGTTAGGTAGTTCCTTACCCATGCTAGGACCTTTCCCCCCACCCCTGCCTGCCTCTCGAGTTTGAACAGCAGTTTCATGTGTGGTACTGTATCAAACGCTTTTTGGCAGTCCAGAAATATGCAGTCTGCCCAACCATCTCTGTACTGTCTTGCCTCGTTATTTTATCATAGAATTCCAAAAGGTTTGTTAGGCACGATTTCCCTTTCCAGAACCCATGTTGATGTTTGTTTACAAACCTAACGTTCTCCAGGTGTGCAACCAGTCGTAGCCTAATTATTCTTTCAAGTATTTTACAGGGGATGCTTGTGTGTGTGTATGTGTGTGTGTGTGTGTGTGTGTGTGTGTGTGTGTGTGTGTGTGTGTGTGGTGTGTGTGTGTGTGTGTGTGTGTGTGTGTGTGTGTGTGTGTGTGTGTGTGTGTACTCACCTAATTGTACTCACCTAATTGTGCTTGCGGGGGTTGAGCTTTGGCTCTTTGGTCCCGCCTCTCAACTGTCAATCAACAGGTGTGTGTGTGTGTGTGTGTGTGTGTGTGTGTGTGTGTGTGTGTGTGTGTGTGTGTGTGTGTGTGTATGTGTGTGTGTGTGTGTACTCACCTAGTTACTCACCTAGTTGTGTTTGCGGGGGTTGAGCTCTGGCTCTTTGGTTCCGCCTCTCAACTGTCAATCAACAGGTGTACAGGTTCCTGAGCCTATTGGGCTCTATCATATCTACACTTGAAACTGTGTATGGAGTCAGCCTCCACCACATCACTGCTTAATGCATTCCACCTGTTAACTACTCTGACACTAAAAAAGTTCTTTCTAATATCTCTGTGGCTCATTTGGGCACTCAGTTTCCACCTGTGTCCCCTAGTGCGTGTGCCCCTTGTGTTAAATAGCCTGTCTTTATCTACCCTATCAATTCCCTTCAGAATCTTGAATGTGGTGATCATATCCCCCCTAACTCTTCTGTCTTCTAGCGAAGTGAGGTTTAATTCCCGTAGTCTCTCCTCGTAGCTCATACCTCTCAGCTCGGGTACTAGTCTGGTGGCAAACCTTTGAACCTTTTCCAGTTTGGTCTTATCCTTGACTAGATATGGACTCCATGCTGGAGCCGCATACTCCAGGATGCAGCCCTAGTCAACTCAGCCGTCAGCCCCAGGCTAGATGAGATATTTGTCACAGGCAATTTGAAACACCATTTTTTCGGGTAAAAATTCATTGTATTGAACTAAAGATGAGCTAAAGACCGAGTTTAAGAGCAGATCTCAACTTGCAAACACAAATAGGTGAGTGTATCCAATAGATGCGAGACACTGTTTCGCATCTGTGTTGAGCCGGTGGCTGAGCGGACAGAACACTGGGCGCGTTATCCTGTGGTCCCGGGTTCGATCCCGGGCGCCGGCGAGAAACGATGGGCAGAGTTTCTTTCACCCTGATGCTCCTGTTACCTAGCAGTAAATAGGTACCTGGGAGTTAGTCAGCTGTCACGGGCTGCTTCCTGGGTGTGGAGGCCTGGTCGAGGACCGGGCCGCTGGGACACTAAAGCCCCGAAATCATCTCAAGATAACCACTGCCCGCTCCTGCAACCTGTCCGCCTTCAAAGAACGTCGCTTTTCGCTCGTAGGCGTTACATAGGGCCTAAAAATCGTCGTGCTAGAAAATGGAAGCGGCTGGCGAAAGTGACGGACTGTCCCGTTTTCTGTTTTGGGTCCTCTGGTAGGTTAGGATAAGGGCACTTTAAATTGACCGTTTTCTTGACGTTGGGGAACATTATAGGACAGACTGGTTTCCTGAGCTGAAGATTTGAGCTACAAACCAAGACCGAGGGAACTGGACTTCTCCACATTAAAGGAGGAAGGAAGAAATAAAGATGGGGGACATGATAACAACATTCCAGATACAAATGAGAAATAACCAAAATAAGAGAAAGAAGCATTATTCCCAGGTGGGTCGAGACAAACTAGAGGACAAATGAGCCACAAAGATAACAGAAACAACCTCTTTAGTGTTAGTGCCGCAAATAAGCCAAACAGGTTTAGACAAAAAGTGACATTGAAGCTTACTCTTAGACACAAATGTTAGTCATCAGTGTGAGATAGGGATCTGACCGTGGGATCCGAGTCATTGAGCTGGGAGCGAGCGGCTTTCGGGGATACGAAACCGTTACATCTAGGTAAGCATACATACACATTACCAACCTGTTAAGTTACAGCCCCGCTCATGTGCCAGGTAAGTCCACTACAGGCTCACCATAGCCCGTGCTACTTGCCCCGCTCCTGTGCCAGGTAAGTCCACTACGGGCTCACCATAGCCCGTGCTACTTGCCCCGCTCCTGTGCCAGGTAAGTCCACTACGGGCTCACCATAGCCCGTGCTACTTGCCCCGCTCCTGTGCCAGGTAAGTCCACTACGGGCTCACCATAGCCCGTGCTACTTGCCCCGCTCCTGTGCCAGGTAAGTCCACTACGGGCTCACCATAGCCCGTGCTACTTGCCCCGCTCCTGTGCCAGGTAAGTCCACTACGGGCTCACCATAGCCCGTGCTACTTGCCCCGCTCCTGTGCCAGGTAAGTCCACTACGGGCTCACCATAGCCCGTGCTACTTGCCCCGCTCCTGTGCCAGGTAAGTCCACTACGGGCTCACCATAGCCCGTGCTACTTGCCCCACTCCTGTGCCAGGTAAGTCCACTACGGGCTCACCATAGCCCGTGCTACTTGCCCCGCTCCTGTGCCAGGTAAGTCCACTACGTGCTCACCATAGCCCGTGCTACTTGCCCCGCTCCTGTGCCAGGTAAGTCTACTACGGGCTCACCATAGCCCGTGCAACTTGCCCCGCTCCTGTGCCGGGTAAGTCCACTAAGGGCTCACCATAGCCCGTGCTACGTGTCCCGCTCCTGTGCCAGGTAAGTCCACTACGGGCTCACCATAGCCCGTGCAACTTGCCCCGCTCCTGTGCCGGGTAAGTCCACTAAGGGCTCACCATAGCCCGTGCTACGTGTCCCGCTCCTGTGCCAGGTAAGTCCACTACGGGCTCACCATATCCTGCGCTACTTGGAACTTTTTGTTCCCAGTAGAGAATCTTAAACAAGAACAACAACAACCAACCTGTCCTCTTCCAAATCACGTCTGAGTTTACCAGTATGGCCGAATATGGACGTAATTTGAAAATGAAAAATAATTGAAAATAAATTTAGGATTTTTTTTCCCAAAACAGTAAGTTAAGGGTCCTCTGGTAGGTTAGGTGGGCAGGAAATTCTCATAAAGTTTCAAAACGTTATGACAAACGTTAATTAAAAGTTTCCTCTTCTAACCTAACCGAGTAAGCCCGAGGACTCCAAACAGAAAACGGGGTCAGTATGTCACTTTTGTTGGCCGATTTCATTTCAAATTACGTCCACTTTTGGCCATAGCGCGCATACGAATGCAAAGCGACGTAATTTTAAGAGGACGGGATTGCACCGTTTCCTTGGCTGGGATGAACATCTCATTGGTAAGAGTGTGTATCAGGAAGGAGAAGGAAGGTATGTGATGGTTGATATCCTTCCCCCTTGGAAGGATATCAACCTGGTATATTATTCTGGACCTGGGGATACAAGCCTCACATGCCGCCTGATATACTCGTTCGAGGTTCAAGCGTGGGCAGGTATACTAAGCAATCTCCGCTACCACCGCACCGTGTAAGTATATCCAGGTAAGTACTGGGGAGGAAGCTAATTAACTGATCAACTCTTCCTCTTAAAAATAACGTCACTTTTGGCTGGTATGCGCGCTATGGCCAAAAGTGGACGTAATTTGAAATGAAATCGACTCACAAAAGTAACGTACTGTCCCGTTTTCTGTTTTGAGTCGTCCGGCTTACTCGGTTAGGTTAGAAGAGGAAACTTTCAATAAACGTTTTTCATAACGTTTTGAAACTTTATGAGAATTTCCTGCCATCTAGCCTATCAGAGGACCCTTAACTTACTGTTGTTGAAAAAAAAAATCCCAAATTTATTTTCATTTTTTTCATTTTCAAATTACGTCCCCTTCCGGCCATACGGGCAAACGGCCAAAAGTGACGTTATTTTTAAGAGGACAGGTTGTTATCCAGACGACCATTAAACTCTCAAAAGTCAAGCCTAGCCCCGGGGCCGGGCTTGGAGGAGTAGAAGAACTCCCAGAACCCAATTCAGGTACAATCCAGGTAGAAGAAGAGGCAACATTATTACCTCATCCATGAGGGAAGCGAGCCTATGCAGGGCTCACATCTCTAAGACACGCAAGAATACCTCTAAGGTATGCTTCACTACGCAATTAACAACATACGTTAGACCAATCCAAGAATATGAACCTCAGTGTCAGAGTAGTTAACAGATGGAATGCATTAGGCAGTGATGTGGTGGAGGCTGACTCCATACACAGTTTCAAATGTAGATATGATAGAGCCCAGTAGGCTCAGGAACCTGTACACCAGTTGATTGACAGTTGAGAGGCGGGACCAAAGAGCCAGAGCTCAACTCCTGCAAGCACAACTAGGTGAGTACCCTTCAGCAGCGAGAGTTAATAAGTAAGGCTGCCATGATATCTTCCTCTGGCACGATAACAACCCCTCGGTTTCCTCCTTAACGCTGATAACTGACTCTGGCACGATAACAACCCCTCGGTTTCCTCCTTAACGCTGATAACTGACTCTGGCACGATAACAAACCCTCGGTTTCCTCCTTAACGCTGATAACTGATTCACCAACACGTTGTTAAAACAATTGGAAATGTAACTTGACTGTCAATAACACAGTCTCACACTTACACTTCTAAATCACATTGCAGTCAGCAATTACTTATGTAAATCACATGCAAGGTGCAGATTTGCAAGGAAATGATTCGGGGAAGTTCCAGTTTGCTTAAATCAGAAAATTAAGATAATTGCAAATAGTTTTTTTTTTTTTGGGGGGGGGGGGTCAAATGTCAATAAAGATGAGTAGTTATTAGGAAGCGAGAATTCCGGCACGCTAATTCTGGCGGAGCATTGACGCAAACACTTATTTGGTCTCATATACAATGTGATGTATTGACGCAGATAATGCTTACAGAGGCGATCGGTCGGTCCTGATGACCTATGATGACTCGTGATGACCTATGATGACCTCTGATGACTCGTGATGACCTATGATGACCCGTGATGACCTCTGATGACCTATTATAACCCGTGATGACCTATGATGACCCGTCAAGCTCCTGTGCCTCTGATGACTCGTGATGACCTATGATGACCCCTAGTGACCTCTGATGATCTATGATGACCTCTGATGACCCGTGATGATCTATGATGACCCGTGATGACCTCTGATGACCCATGATGACCTCTGATGACCCGTGATAACCTCTGATGACCCGTGATAACCTCTGATGACCCGTGATGACCCGTGATGACCTCTGATGACCCGTGATAACCTCTGATGACCCGTGATAACCTCTGATGACCTCTGATGACCCGTGATGACCCGTGATGACCTCTGATGACCGTGATGACCTCTGATGACCCGTGATGATCTATGATGACCCGTGATGACCCGTGATGACCCGTGATGACCTCTGATGACCCGTGATGACCTCTGATGACCCGTGATGACCCGTGATGACCTCTGATGACCCCTGGAAGACCAGCAACTGCACGTTTCGGTCACTCAATCTACCGTGACAAGGAGACCTACTTCTGCTTCCTATGCATCTTCATCTTCTCCTAATTTCTTCTTCTGGTTTCGTATTTTCTATCTTATGCTTCTTTGGTCTTCTCCTCCATCTCTTTCGTCGGCGATTCAACGACAATCCTCTACATTATGCAAACACAACAATCTAATTGTTCAGAATGATTAACTCGGTCATTGTTTAATGTGTGTCAGCTTTACTAGCTGTTTAAGGGGTTATTAGGCGATATTGGGAGTTGGAGGAAGAGGTGGAGGAAGAGGGAGAAGAGGTGGAGGAAGAGGTGGAGGAAGAGGGAGAAGAGGTGGAGCAAGAGGGAGAAGAGGTGGAGGAAGAGGGAGAAGAGGTGGAGGAAGAGGTGGAGGAAGAGGTGGAGCAAGAGGTGGAGGAAGAGGGAGAAGAGGTGGAGGAAGAGGTGGAGGAAGAGGTGGAGCAAGAGGTGGAGGAAGAGGGAGAAGAGGTGGAGCAAGAGGGAGAAGAGGTGGAGCAAGAGGTGGAGGAAGAGGGAGAAGAGGTGAAGGACAACGAAGAGGAGAAGGGCTGGAGGCCAGGAAAGAAGATAAGCAAAATAATAACGCAATAAATCATGAAAACAAGATAAAAAAAAAATAGTAAAATAAAGAAG
>WNGS01006434.1:0-22242 GCA_020271785.1 Procambarus virginalis | reverse complement strand
TATACTACATATATATACACACACATGCATTCACATACATTTTCTCTTTTACTCTGACAGGGTGAGATAGCTGACAGAGAAACTAGTGTGCAATTAAGCACTTAATCACTGAAGGTGATTAAGGTGCTTTTACAAGCTCAGGTTATATAGTTACATCACAACATACATTGCATAAATGATACATTACATGGTCAATCTTGGATACAAGTCCATATATCATCAAGTGTTCCAGTACTCATATAGTAATTACACAGTTCAGCATACCTCAGCCCAGGAGGGCGAAAGTCAGTCAATATGGGACATTCTACAATATAATGTTCAGAGAGTGCATGTTTTCTCTTTCACAAAGTTGACACATTGTGTACTCAAATCAAATGTCAAATCAAATGTTTATTTAGGTACTCGACATTTGAGTTTTGAGAAAGCTGCCAGATACGTCTATATCCCAGGCGAATTCTGGCCACTATAACATCACATGCTGGGTTCTTGTTCTATTAGTCCAATATGTGAATGTCTCCTCACGATATCTATCATAATATTTAATGCTACAACTTTCAGGTCTTTGTGAATTTGTTAGGTCGGTGAGATCTTCATTAGATATTTGTTTAGTATTCTCTTTGTCACTGCTAATGAAACACCCATATCAATTTCTACCACTGGTTTTCTACAGGCTGTCTTTGCAAGCATATCAACAGTGTCATGCCTCGAGATGCCAACATGTGATGGTATCCATAGGAATTTAATTTCAAATCTGTTTTCTTTAGCAGCTAAAACATTCATTCGAATATCACTGACTATTTTATGGGTGTCACTACTATGTGCGTTCAATGCCAGGAGTGCACTCTGCGATAGTGGGCGGTAGTGGACCCCCTACCGACCCTGTGGGCGGCAGTGGACCCTATATACTAATCCTGTGGGCGATACTGGACCCTATACTCATCCTGTGGGCGGTAATGGACGCCATACACATTCAGTGGGTTATTGGACCCCATACCCATTCTATGGGTGGATGTGATCCCCATACCCATCCTGCGGGTGGATGTGACCCCCCCATACCCATCCTGGGGTGGTATTGGACCCCTTACCCACCTAACAGGTGGTAGTGGACAATATACCCATCCTATAGTGCTATAGTAACAATATACCCATCCTATAGTTGCTATAGAGACCCATACCATCTTGTTTGCCGTAGTTTGCCCCATAAACATTCCAACGTAACATCGTTTTTGTGTTAGCGTTCCTACAAAACATTCTTTAAATATTTTTAAAGCACAGACTATGGTATATAATATTGATTGGTGAAGCACTGTATTCTATGTAATAATTTATAGTGCTTATTATAATTTACTAAGACAACTAATATTTCTCAAACAAAACTACGAGCCTTCAATAGGATGTAGCTGATCTGTAATATTCTAAGAGCATGGACAATAGTAGGTAATTTCACAACCCATGTGGGTCCTGAAAACTACAATTTTCGTTATAATTGATCCAATCACGACTATTCTGCTATCTACGTTGATGGACGGGTACTGTGAGACGTAAATTGGTACGTGAGGAAGAGTTTGGGCCTTGGTAAAAAAGGTAACTGGGAATATATCACATATGTACTAAATCACATTCAACATATAGACTTTAAGCATTAAGTCATATATGTGCTTGTCTTGTGTAGGACGGGTTGGGTTGTTAATGGTTATGTTAGGGATGGTTGGTTGGAGATAGTAGTGGTTGTGTATTGTGGGAGTGCTTGGTTGTAGTACTTGCTGTGGATGATTGTTGGTAGTAGTGGAGATTGAGGATTGTGAATAGTGGTAGTGGTGATTGATGGTTTTGGTTTGTTATAGTGGTGATTGATGGTTTTGGTTTGTTATAGTGGCTGATTGTTGTGGTTCGTGGGTGATGGTTGTTGTCAATTGTAGTGGTGATTGATGGTTGTCTTTAGTGGAGTGGGTGGTTTATTATTGTTGTGATTTGTGATAGTGGTAGTTGATGGTAGTGGTTGTTTGGTGCTAGTTCTAGTGGATGGTTGTGGTGGTTCGTGGTAGTGGTGATTAAAGGTTGTGGTTAGTAGTAGTGATGGTTGCAGTTTGTGGTAGTGGTAGTTGATGGTTTTGATTGGAGGTAGCGGTGGTTGATGATTCTTGTTGGTAACTTGGTAATCATAGTTTTTGTCGTTGGTAGAAGTGGTCAGTTGTGGATGATCAGGATTGTAGTGCTGGATGATGGATGTTGTTGGTGGTAGTTGTGGATGATGGATGGTGGTATTGTGGGTAAGGGTTGTGGATAGCGGAAGTGGTGGTTGATGGTTGTAGTAGAGGTGGCTGATGGTTGGACAACCATCAGCCACATCTACCACAACAATTAACTACCACTATCACAAACCACAACCATCAACCACAACTACCACCAACCACAACCATCAACCACCACTATAACTAACCTCAACCATCAACAACCACTTGCACTAACCACCATCCTCAACCACCATAGTCGTGGTTGATTGGTATAGTTGATGGCAGTGGTAGTTGATGGCAATGGTGGTTGATGGTAGTTTTGATTGATGGTTGTGGTTGTTGCTGGTTGTATTGGTGGTAGTGGTGGTTGATAATTGTTGGTAATGGTGGTTGAAGGTTGTGATAGTGGCGGTAAAGTGTTGTGGGTGTTGGTAGTGGTGGTTGGTAGTTGTGGGTTTTAGATGTTGTGGTTCGTATTAGTGTTGATATTTGAGGATGGTGGTAATTGGTGATTGGTTGTAGAAGTGATTGATAATTGTTGTTGGTAGGAGGAGGAAGAGTATTGGTAGTGGTGATGGAAGGATGGTGAAGGAGGGTCGTTATGGTGGAGGAGGGTGGTGGTGGTAGGGGAGGGTGGAGGAGGGTGGTGGTGGTAGGGGAGGGGGAGGCGACAACGTGATGCAAGAGATTGGAGGAAGGAGTAGTGGTGGTGGTGGTTGATTTTGGTGGCGGAGGATGTTGGTTGTGAAAAAGGTGTATGTGGGGAATGATTGATGAAAGTGGCGGTGGTGTTGGTGGTAGTAGAGGACGGTGGTTGTGGTAGAGGTATTCACCTAGTTGTATTCACCTAGTTGTGTTTGCGGGTTGAGCTTTGCTCTTGCCGGTCCGCCTCTCAACTGTCAATCACTGTTTACTAACTACTTAGGTGGGTGGTGGTGAAGAGGGAGATGGTGAAGGACGGTTTTGGAGAAAGGTGGCCGTCCAAGAGGTGAAAGTGGAAGAGGAGGGAGGTTGTGGAGGAGGATGGAGGAGATAGAGGAGGAGGATGGATGTGGAGGAGGGTGGTAGAGGATAGTGGTGGAAGGAGGTGGTGAATGATTAAAGTAGTGGTGGAGGAAGATGGAAGAGGTGATGATGGTAGAGGTGGTATTAGAGGATAGTGGAGGGTTTTGGAGGCTGATGGTGGATGGTGGTTGTAGTGGTGGTGGGAAGATGGTGGTGGTAATCGGAGGACGGTGAAGGTGGTGGTGGTGGCGGTGGATGAGGATGTTGGTGTTGAAGAGTTGTGATGTTGAGGGTGGAAGTGGAGGGAGGTGGTGGGGGAGTAGTGGTGGTTTGAGGTAGTGCTGGTTAATGGATGTGAATGGTGGTAGTGGGGGGTTCACACGTGTGGTTGGTGATAGTAGTGCTTGTTGATGGTCGTAGTGGTGATTGTGGTTGTTGTGTATTAGTGGTTTTGTTTCGTGATAGTAGTGGTTTTAGTACATGATAGTTGTGGTTGATGATTATTGGTTGATAATGGTGATTGATGGTTGCAGTTAATAGTAGTAGTGGTTGGTGATAGTGATGGTTGTTGGTAGTGGAAGCTGATGGGTGTGGTTGTTGATAGTGTAATGGCTCATGATTGTGGATAGTGGTAGTTGTGATTGATTATTGGGGTAGGTGATAATACTGGTTGTGGATTTTGGAAGTGGTGGTCGTGCATTGTTGTAATTGTGGTTGTGCGTGGTTGAAGTGGTATTTTGATTGATTGTTTGAGGTAGTGGTAAATGGTTGTGGTTGGTGGTAGTAGTGGTCGGTTGTTGTGGTTGGTGGTTGATCGCTGTGGTTTTTGGTAGCGATGATTGGTGGTAGTGGTGGTTGATGGTTATGGATAGGAGTAGTGGTGATTGTTTGTTATTGGTGGTAATAGTGGTTGATTGATGTTTTGGTGTAACGGTTCCTGGTGATTGATGACTGTGAACTGTAATTGATGATTGTTGTTGGTAGGAGATGGAAGATGAGTAGATGGTGGTGATGGAAGGATGGTGGTGTAGGAGGGTCGTTATGATGGAGGAAGGTGATGGTGATAGAGGAGGGAGGAGAAGGCGATGGTGATGCAAGAAAGTCGAGGAGGGTGTAGTGGTGGAGGATGTTGTGGTCAAGGAGGGTGTTGGAAATTTCCAGCATTTTATTACTAACACTCAGTACCTTAAGAAACTATTCTTGTATTATTCAATATAGTTTACTAACTCTACTAACAGATCACTTAGTAATATTATGTTTATCTTAATAAGGCGTAATGTTGTCTTATTTCCCAGAAATTCTAGTCAGGTGTTGCATCAGCACATGATGAAAGGGAAAATATTTACATTCACGAGAATTGTGTATTTAAATTTGGTGTAAATTTGTTCGCAAGTGAATGCTCTAGAGGAATATATATGTAAAATTTCACCAAACCTGACATGAAATCCGCACGAAATAAAAACTATGGCAATCGTTAGCCGTGAACGTCAAACCGCGCTGAAATGTTTATGATCTTTTCATGTTTGTCAATCCCAGAATTGTGCTACGTCCTTAATTTTGGTATCACTGTGACCGCAACAAAATTCCCTTCACGGACATATGTATATAAATGTAGAATCATGATCACGCCCACCCTCAAGAGTGTGGGAAGTGACTGAAGTGTTACCTTTACGGCACACCCGACGGCAGATCGGCGAAACACCTTTTGAAAAGTGTATATTCTTTTCACTGTCCTGACGTTAATTTTCGATGTACGCACTTAACTTTTGTACCAATGTGTTCGCAATAGAATGTTTTAGAAGAACGTATGTATAAAATGTCACACAAGGATGCGTTAGACCGGCACCAAATAAAGAAACTTCGTCGATTGCACTCGTCGCGTCAAAAATAAAATAGTTTTGCCACGAAGATACAAGACAATTCCGTTCTCCCAAAGAGGCTATGTGGCTATTAGAGAAAACGAAAATTTAATGACAAACATGTTTAAATTATCCCCAAGTGGATCGGATAAGAATTGGATTTTATAGAAATATTTTTTTCAAATGCCGCTTGAGGTGCATTCAAGAGAAAAATATATGTCCTGCTCAAGCGACATATGGGTGCTAAATTGTGTGCAATCTAAAGGAGCTCATTTTAAACCACTACCAGATTGATCGGATAAAATTTAAATTTTTAACAAATATTTTATTGAGTGACTGGACCGCGTCGTCCGAGAGGAATCGAGAGAAAAATTTGCGACTAGAGATCTTGTCGGTAGAGCGCGAAAGTGTTAAGTTCTCCCTTTTTCACATTCTTTAATGTGAATTATTATTTAATAACCCTATTGCACGAATAAAATAGTTTAAATTGTTTAAACAGTCTCTGTGGTGTAGTGGTAAGACACTCGCCTGGCGTTCCGCGAGCGCTATGTCATGGGTTCGTATCCTGGCCGGGGAGGATTTACTGGGCGCAATTCCTTAACTGTAGCCTCTGTTTAACGCAACAGTAAAATGTGTACTTGGATGAAAAAACGATTCTTCGCGGCTGGGGATCGTATTGCAGGGACCTGCCCGAAACGCTACGCGTACTAGTGGCTGTACAAGAATGTAACAACTCTTGTATATATCTCAAAAAAAAAAAGAATATACTCAGCGAATGCAAGTTGATAATATATTTATATTCGAGTTAACAAAATTGTTTATTAGCTAGTAACAATTCACAGAATTACAAATTGTTACTCCACCACATTCACAGATGACTAAAATTTCTATCCAGCACTCTTCCATCGCATAGCATTTATCTAATCAATTGTTAAGAAACGAGAATTTATATATTGTCATATAAGACCAATTAATTCTCTATAGTTTCTGATACATCTTATTTCCATCAACTCGGGATATTTAATAAAGCATAGAAAATATTCAACACGTCGCAGCATTACTGTGCATGCACGAGCTACCCCGAGAAGGAGGAGAGACTGGCAAGCGACGCCATATTTAAGGACAACCCGTCCTCGCAAATTCATATAGTCAATATTGACTTATTAGTTATGTGCATAGGTGATATACTAAACATAATAGTTTCCCTTGAAAAGCTTCATAGAAAACACCGACCTTACCTAACCTACTTAGTATGATAAAATAAGCATCTTATAGCTTCATAATTACAATTGTTACTTAACCTATTATAGGTATAGGTTAGGTAATAATTGTAATTACGAAGCAATAAGATGCTTATCTTAACATACTAAGTTGGTTTGGTAAGGTCGGTGTTTTCTATGAAGCTTTTCAAGGGAAACTATTGTTAAGTATGTTACCTATGCACATATTTAATAAGTCAATATTGACTATACGAATTTGCGAGGACGGGTTGTTGAGGAGAGTGTCTGGAAGCTGACCACACAATCGTCTTCACAGCGAGCCATCCGTGCACCTATAGACGCCAACAAGATGCAGCAGCTTCATTATGTCACAGACACCATGTCAGGCACATTA
Source organism: Procambarus virginalis (assembly GCA_020271785.1). NCBI lineage: Eukaryota > Metazoa > Arthropoda > Malacostraca > Decapoda > Cambaridae > Procambarus > Procambarus virginalis. Next base: position 15,530 of record WNGS01006434.1, on the reverse strand, counting down.
GTGTGTTCTTGTCTTGTTTTTTGTAGCTACATTAAATATTTTAGATAAGACTGTGAGTCGTTATGATGCGAGCCCCCAATACCAAACCCCGTAAGTCTCCTTCCCCTTAGCTATTTAAATTAATTTCTATGAAGATTTGAGGAATAATATATTCTCCAATAGATTTTACATGTGAATCATCTTTCAGCTGGAGTACAAACGCAAGCGAGACGATAATCTTCTCGACGCTCATGTGTTCCCAGAGTAGCCTGATGAAACACGTTTCAGGCGACAAGTATAGAGTTCACAGAACGATTACTACTATTTCTGCCTACAGATAAGCTGTCTTTGTAGTTTTCGTAGATTTATTGTAGTAGTAGTCATTGATTTCTTAAAAGAATGTTCTTGCATATTATTTATATATNGAATACAAGTATACAACAAACTGGTAAACATGACAAAAGCATACACCAGAGCCGGCCCGCCAACAGCCTGAAGGGCACTCAGCACCACACAAACATACACACAAAACACAAAACATTATAAAATCAACACGCCACCACATGCACTCTACACAACCACAGTACAGACAGGAATCATTGGTCTGCGGAATTACCTCCACAGAAGATACTTATCAGGGAACTTCTCCCTAGGATATTTTCCTTATAGGCCTCCCAAATCATATACTCCTGCATGGTGGGGGGACGACCCCCCAGCGCCCGCGGGCCGGCATAAACTCTGGAATCACCAGATCAGGCGGAAGCGGCCAGTCCCGAAGTTCAAAGGACAAGTCGCATAACGAGGCTTGGGAGCGCGCGCCACGCCCCCTGACGTAGCAGATGACACCGATGAATCGTACGAGGGCTGTCGAGACGGCCGCGCCGCCGGAAGCACAGGAGCAGGGGACAAGCGACGAGAAGGCAAGACCTCCACCGAGATCACAGGGGACACTGAAGAAAATGTCGTAGATGGAAGAGGCGTCGAACCGCAGACGATGAAACAGGGACCGATGCAGTCATCACAGAATCACCAGAGCGAGCAGTCTTTTTCAACAGCATCACCAGGCCACCCGCTCACTACGGACGTCAGCAGGGGCACCACCCCCCACGAAGAACCGGAGCCATCCGAGGCAGGCGATGCTCCCGAAGCAGGAACCGCAGACACGAGATCGGAAGTGGAAGCCGAAATACCGGCACATGCATCCTCTGGCAAATGCACCTCCGCCGTCACCGTAGTACGCAACGCAACTGTAGCCACCCTCCGTCGCCGGCAGACTCACATGCGTCGAAATCACCAACGTCTACCCATGCAGGCGACGAACGCGGGAACGCTTAGGCTCGGGCCGCAGATCATCAGATCCGGAGGCCGACTCAGACATACGCTCAACACAACGGCCGAAACGACGCACGCCGCAATACTGCAGCATCCTCCACCACATGGGGTACCAGGCCAGACACAGAAGGAAGCGCCGGATCCAACCATCACCCAGCACAGCCGGAACAAACGTCGAGGGTGCAGGGACAGGGTCAGATGCAGCAGAGGAAGACGGGGGAGTCGTAGACTGAAGAACTCCAGAGACACTAGGCGGAGCAGGACGATCACCAGGCGATGACACAACCTCCGGAGGAGAAGCCACCACCACAGAGGGCGCATCAGGCGACACAGGGGGGGCTATCCGCGGCTGGAGAGGCGTCCAATCCACAGAAACCTCCTCCACAGGAAGCGGAGGAAAATCCTCCTCACTGAATAGGTTCACGGGAGCAATGGCTGGCGCGAACAATCAGCAGCCTGATGGCCCAACAGCCACAACGATAACATGTCGAGGCTGGCGGGCGTAAAACACGCGAACTGTGTACCCCATCAGGCGCACAGAGGACGGAATATCCTCCCGGAGCCTCATGCCAGGGTACGAATGTTCGTCCTCACACCTTTTAGGGGGCTTGAAGTGACCACGTTCACCCGTACACTAACCACCGCGCCAAAACGGCGAAGTACCGCCGTAGCAGACCCTCCGGAAACTCCATGGAGCCCATGCACGCTAACGTATGTGAGGGCACCACTCCTATCAGAGATAGAAACAGTGCCCTCACCATCCGGCAGGGGTAGTGTCCGCCCCTCGTAACGACGGAGAAAGTCGCGATAAGCCAACTCCTCAGTGAACTTCACGATCACTCGACGAGCTGTCACCAGCTCGACTCCGTAAATGTCAAGCACAGGAACATGCAGCATCTCACACACTTGCGCCATCTCCGGGTACCCAGCCCGGCTGGAAAATTCAAATCCACAGACTGAGCCCGCAGTATAGGTGGAAGGGGGACCCCCATCGTGAACGCCACGTCAACACAGGCAGGCAGACACACCTGCCCCCAACCGGCCAATTATGGAAACACTCAACAGCCGGAGCGCCGCGCACACACGTCCGACCCCTACGAAGCTAGGGCGGTCTCCCAAATGACATTGTGACAGAGAAGAAGCAGCCAGTGGTGCCAGAGGAAAAATGACATGTTGAAGAGAAGAAGCGACATGTTGCCAGAAGGAAAGATTGATTTTGTCAGTTCAGAGGATAAACATACCAATGGAAGTGGCAACGCAGCAAAGACGACGGATTGTTAAATCCATTGCTGCAAAATAAAATTTATAATGATCAAAATAGTTAAATAAGTAAAGAGATAAATGAGGTAAATAGACCACAGTTATCAACCGCTCACAGCATGTGTACAAGGTGCACTATTCTCTACCGCTCACAATATAAGTACGGGGTACACAATTATCTACCGGGACAGTATGAGAACGGGAGTGCACAATTATCTACCGCAACAGTAGGGGTATTGGGTACACTATTATCTATCGCCACAGTATGAGTATTGTGTGCACAAATATCTACCGCCACATTATGAGTATGGGCTAAACATTTATCTACCGCTAAAGTATGAGTATTTGGTGCACAGTCATCTACCGCCACATTAAGAGTACGTGGGTGCACAAATATATACCACCACAATATTCGTATTGGGTGCACAATTATCTACTGCCACAATATGAGTATTGGGTGCACTATTATCTACTGCTACAGAATGAGTATAGGGTACACAACAATCTACCGCTGACAGTAAGAGTTTGGGGTGTACAATTATCTACAGTGACGGTATGGGTATTGGGTGCACAATTATCTACCACTCACAGGATGAATATTGGGTGAACAATAAAATACGCTGCGCTCAAGACAAAAATGTCATGACAAAACATGACACAATAAAGTGCGTCGTGCATAAGGCTTATTCAGGACACAATAAAGTGCGCTGTGCACAAGACTTATACTGGGCAAAATATGTCTTAATCAGATCTCAGCAGACGTTTCTCCTTAGCTTTGATAATCTACCTAAACACCATATAAAATTATAATAATATCTAGAATCAGAAATTTCTTCGACTGAAACTTATATAAATTTTATAAATTATTAATAGAAATTATTGTATTGAAATAAATAATTACAAATTGACGGCAATTTATACTGTTAATATATAATATAGTGTCACAATTCTAGATGTCGCAGAAAACTAGAAAAGTTGCTGAGTATGTATTAGGGGACACAGTTTAAACTGTGTCCCCTGAGTATTAGGGGACACAGTTTAAACTCTTGTCATTTGAATTTTGCTTTACTACTACAAGCAAAAGTTAGATACAGTAAAATGTTCAAGATTTTTTTCGTAGTCAAATATTCGACAAAAACATTGTGCGATTTCCTGAAGTTAAATCTGAAATATTAGCTGTGTTGGCAGTAGACTACTTCCGTGATTACGAATAATTTTTCAGGTAGGGGAAATATGGGTAGGATGGAGCGGGTCCAATAGCTAGAGAGGATCGCAGTAGGGGAAGGTTATATTGAGATGATTTAAGATGATTTCGGGGCTTTAGTGTCCCCGCGGCCCGGTCCTCGACCAGGTGTCCACCCCCAAGAAGCAGCCCGTGACAGCTGACTAACACCCAGGTACCTATTTTACTGCTAGGTAACAGGGGCATAGGGTGAAAGAAACTCTGCCCATTGTTTCTCGCTGGCGCCTGGGATCGAACCGAGGACCACAGGATCACAAGTCCCGCGTGCTGTCCGCTCGGCCGACCGGCTCCCTAGAGGGGGGGATATAGGAGAGGAAAGGAGAAGAGCGGGACAATGTTTGAAGAGAGGGGAAGCGAGGTGGAGAGGGAGAAGAGAGCAGAGGAAAGGTGAGCGAAGTGGGTAGAGTGGGAGAGAGGTGTGAGAGAATGATGTTGGGGATAGTGCGGTGGAGAAAGGTTGGAAGAGTAAAGAGAGGTGAGATGGGGAGATGAGAAGAGGGGAGGGATAGTGAAACAAAGATGGGAGCGTTGGAAGAGGAGAGCCAGACCTGGGCTCTACCCCCTGCATTATATATATATGCAAGAAGGAACTGCGGGTAGTGGTAGTACACACTTAAGTGACTAACAGGTACATTCTTGAAGTCACTGTTTCTCATAGCATCTTGGCCTGGCATGACGGACATGATGGACTCAATAACATGTATTGGGTCTCCTCGATACACATTCGGGAAACCCGGGTTTAGTTTCCCGTGCTGGACAGAAATAGTTGGGCATCTTTCCATTCATCTAATAAAAACGTTTATCTACCAGTAAATATGTACACTGGAGTTGTACAACTGCTGTGGGGTTGGATGCAGATTCCATTGCCAGAGGTGGCACCATCATACATATAATGATAGCACCTTTGGATATGTTTGTATAGACACTGGTTCGAAGACGGGGATATTAGGCACCTTCGGGAGCCTTGACGGGCTCCCAAGTGCGCATGCACATATTGCTTCCCTCTAACACCTCCATAATATACGTAAGAGGATGGTAAGAGAATGTGTTAGTATGTTCCACGTGTCAGTATGTATGTACTACATGTCTGCATGTACCATATTTGTGTATGTACCACATGTCTGTATGTACCACAAGTCAGTACGTGCCACATGTCAGTAAGTACCACATGTGTCTTTGTACCACATGTCTGTATGTGTCACATGTCTGTATGTACCTCATGTAAGTATATACCATATATCTGTATGTGCCACATGTCCGTATGTATCATATGTCAGTCTGTATGTCCCACATGTCAGTATGAACCACATGTCAGTATGTACCGTATGTCAGTATGTACCACATGTCAGTTAGTACCACATGTCAGTTTGTACCACATGTCAGTATGGACAACATTTTAGTATTACCACATGTCAGTATGTACCATATGACTGTATATACCACATATGTGATACAAGCTGACTGGGGTACATATTGACATGTGGTACATATCGATATGTGGTATATACAGTCATATGGTACATACTGACATGTGGTACATGTCAGTATGTACTACATTTCAGTATGTACCTCATGTCTGTATATACCACATATCGGTGTGTACCACATGTCAGTATTTACCCCATGTCAGTATGTACCACATGTTAGTATGTACCTCATGTCAGTATATATCATATGTCAGTCTGTATGCCTCACATGTCAGTATGTACCTCATGTTAGTATGTACCATAAGTCTGTATGTATATCTTGTCAGTATGTTCTACATGTCAGTATGTACCACACGTCAGTATGTACTACATGTCGGTATGTACCACATGTCAGTATGTACCACACGTCAGTATGTACCTCATGTTAGTATGTACCATAAGTCTGTATGTATATCTTGTCAGTATGTTCTACATGTCAGTATGTACCACACGTCAGTATGTACTACATGTCGGTATGTACCACATGTCAGTATGTACCACACGTCAGTATGTACTACATGTCGTTATGTACCACATGTCAGTATCCTTCACTGCTGACTGCACATGTTTCGTGCATGTTTCGAGGCATGACACTGTTGATATGCTTGCAAAGACAGCCTGTAGAAAACCAGTGGTAGAAATTGATATGGGTGTTTCATTAGCAGTGACAAAGAGAATACTTAAACAAATATCTAATGAAGATCTCACCGACCTAACAAATTCACAAAGACCTGAAAGTTGTAGCATTAAATATTATGATAGATATCGTGAGGAGACATTCACATATGGGACTAATAGAACAAGAACCCAGCAATGTGATGTTATAGTGGCCAGAATTCGCCTGGGATATAGACGTATCTAGCAGCTTTCTCAAAACTCAAATGTCGAGTACCTAAATAAACATTTGATTTGACATTTGATTTGAGTACACAATGTGTCAACTTTGTGAAAGAGAAAACATGCACTCTCTTGAACATTATATTGTAGAATGTCCCATATTGACTGACTTTCGCCCTCCTGGGCTGAGGTATGCTGAATTGTGTAATTACTATATGAGTACTGGAACACTTGATGATATATTGGACTTGTATCCAAGATTGACCATGTAATGTATCATTTATACAATGTATGTATGTGATGTAACTATATAACCTGAGCTTGTAAAAGCACCTTAATCACCTTCAGTGATTAAGGTGATTAATCTCACCCTGTCAGAGTAAAAGAGACAAATGTATATGAATGCAAGTGTGTGTATATATATGCATGTATATATGTATATATACGTATATATGTGTGAGTGTGTGTGTATGTATATGTATGTGTATAAAGTACATATGGAAGCTGATCAGAATTGCATTTCACCTTTGTAAATGCACATTCATGACACTTCGAGCACTTTATGTAGGGCATACGTAAATCTGTGTATCTATGTATTTAGGTATGTAGGTTAGCTTAGCATTTTAAAAGTAACAAATGTTCCGAACAATAATGGAAACAGACCCAACTATGGGATGGGTTAACCCAAGTAACGCGTTTCCAAAAGGGTTGCCCATGTTGGAAAAGACGAACGCCGAAAGAATATTGTTGAAAACATCTTGATGACTTATTAAACCAAAATTATTTATTAATCAGAAGAAAGACAAAAACGCGACCTATCTGTAAAACGTCTACCAGATAAATATTTTAAGTAAAACCGAAGATATTTGTAGTTGTATAAAAGGGGCAGTTTTCATCGCTCGTCGAGCTCGAAAACCGCAGCATTCATCTCAGAACCATGCCTATTTCACGCAGATTCCTTAATAAACGTAAGAGTTTTTATATGTCACAAGAAAGATAGAAATATAAGCTTCATTCTAAATACCTTACCATGGGTATATTTAAATTTAAAGCGAAGATAGATGTACTTTTGTAATAGCCGAGCTCCGACCCCGGACAGATCGATCGACCGAGCAACTCTCTCTCAGAACAATGTATATTTCACGTGAATTCGTTAATAAACATATATGTTTTTATGTCTCAAGAAAGGCAGACATATAAGCTTCACTTTAAACACTTTACCATAGACATATTTAAAGTTCTAATGAAGATACATGTATTTTAAAAATTACGGAGCTCCGACCCCGTACAGACTGAACGACAGAGCAACTCTCTCTCAGATCAATGTTTATTTCACGTAAATTCGTTAATAAACACAAATGTTATACATGTCTTAAGCAAGATAGAAATATGAGCTTCATTTTAAATACATTAAAATAGACATATTTATAGCTCAAGTGAAGATACATATGTTTTTATAGTAGCGATCAGTAGCTTGTCGGGCATGTAGTGCAGACGCCTACCCACTTGCCGATATATTGTATAATTAACAAAGATACGCTAATAAAGCCTAAAGTCTTATATGCCTCCAGAAAGACCGATATATGAACATTATTATGATTGCACCAAATGAAATATATCATGTTCGAGGACAAAGATATATCAATTTTAAATTAAGTTTCGACTCTTGCTCGGACGAGAGAGATGGGGCGACTCTCGCCCCATCTATTGGAGATTCTGTCCACTAAAGACCCAAAGCTACTCAAACCCTCTAGCATTATTTAAGTAATGAAGTAATATGGTATATTTACTCACTATAATGTGGGTGCTGAATGCAGAACATGAGAAAACATATATTTACTCCAAACCAATATAATTTCATTATGAAATAAGTAAATAAGTAGCATCAAAGGAAGTCGACGGTCCAAGCGTCAATGTTGTGGAGCGACTTATCCAAGATATATCGGTGTTTGGAAAGTGTTTTTTGGCATATCCAGTTGTCGCACTTCTCTGCACAAATTATCACAAATTTAAATTATAATGTTAACAAGTAGAATACGTATTTTTAATAAAATCTAACATAACTAGCCAGAAAACATTTAACATTTATTAAAAAATATATGTTTGGAAGTTAAATCGACTTCATAGGACAATAGTTTGTTATATATACTCGTTATTCGTTGACATACGTTCGCTACTTAAACTACCATGTACTGTACTTATGTAAAATCTCCCATGTCTCTTCACTCATCTCACCGAACCCTACAGGCTCTGTGATATATTGTTTAATTAAGATTCACAAATAAAGCTTATAATTGTGTATGTTATCAAAAAGGCAGAGCTTAGTTTAGTTCATTTATTATGCACCCCATACCCATCCTATGGGCGATAGTGGAGTGTTACAGAGGCACATAATGGGCTCAGGGAATGAGCCCCACAATTCATATAGCCAAGCAAGTTATAATCTTGATAAGCTAGTTACAAAAGTCAATGCACATTGTCACATCAACAATGGGCTCGAGACCGACCACAAGTACAGTTTATAATTTAAGCAACTGACATATATTGAGGGCTATAGTGTCACAATTGATATGTTTATCCTACACATAACTCCCTCTCCCCCCATCCAATGGGCAGCGGTGGATAGGTCCTAGCAGTGGTAAGACCTAGCAGTGGTAACATCTAGAAGTCTGCTACCATTATTGGATGACCCATAGACGAGCGATTCATCAAAGTTTATACAATATTGTGAAATTGGGAGTCAGTGTAGTAACATAAATTGGTAAATCATAAATATTGTAAGTTAAGAATCTGATGCATGTGTGTGTGTTGGGGGGGGGGGTTATACCCTTGGTAAGCGAGAGTGGAAAGTAACGTTAGACGTTCTGCGGTCAATGTGGGGGGGGGGGGGGGAGGGAGGGTGGGAGGGTCAAATCCACCCTCCAACATCTGGGCATAATACCACCAGCCTCCACAACACTCCATCAGCTGATGCTTGTAGATGCTTCATCTAACCTCACCTATGTCACACATTAACCTACAGTTCCAGTGATATTTAAACTCATCACAGTGGCGTCTCACCAATATAAACTGTATTGGATTTTGTCCCGAAATAGCTATATGCTGACTGGACGTGTATGTATGTATGCATGCATGTATGTATGTAAGTATGTCTGCATGTATGTATGTATGTATGTATGTATGTATGTATGCATGTATGTATGTATGTATGCATGTATGTCTGCATGTATGTATGTATGTATGTATGTATGTATGTATGCATGTATGTATGTATGTATGCATGTATGTATGTATGTATGTATGTATGTATGTATGTATGTATGTACTCACCTAGTTGTGCTTGCGGGGGTTGAGCTCTGGCTCTTTGGTCCCGCCTCTCAACCGTCAATCAACAGGTGTACAGTTTCCTGAGCCTAATGGGCTCTATCATATCTACATTTGAAACTGTGTATGGAGTCAGCCTCCACCACATCGCTTCCTAATGCATTCCATTTGTCAACCACTCTGACACTAAAAAAGTTCTTTCTAATATCTCTGTGGCTCATTTGGGCACTCAGCTTCCACCTGTGTCCCCTAGTGCGTGTGCCCCTTGTGTTAAACAGCCTGTCTTTATCAACCCTGTCGATTCCCCTGAGAATCTTGAATGTGGTGATCATGTCCCCCCTAACTCTTCTGTCTTCCAACGAAGTGAGGTTTAATTCCTGCAGTCGCTCCTCGTAGCTCATACCTCTCAGCTCGGGTACTAGTCTGGTGGCAAACCTTTGAACCTTTTCCAGTTTAGTCTTATGCTTGACTAGATAGGGACTCCATGCTGGAGCCGCATACTCCAGGATTGGTCTGACATATGTGGTATATAATGTTCTGAAAGATTCCTTACACAAGTTTCTAAAGGCCGTTCTTATGTTAGCCAACCTGGCATATGCTGCTGATGTTATCCTCTTGATATGAGCTTCAGGGGACAGGTCTGGCGTGATATCAACCCCCAGGTCTTTCTCTCTCTCTGACTCTTGAAGTATTTCATCTCCCAAATGATACCTTGTATCTGGTCTCCTGCTTCCTACCCCTATCTTCATTACATTACATTTGCTTGGGTTAAACTCTAACAGCCATTTGTTCGACCATTCCTGCAGCTTGTCCAGGTTTCTTGAAGTCTCAAGCTGTCCTCCTCTGTCTTAATCCTTCTCATAATTTTGGCGTCGTCAGCAAACATTGAGAGGAATGAGTCTATACCCTCTGGGAGATCGTTTACGTATATCAGAAACAGGATAGGTCCAAGTACAGAGCCCTGTGGGACTCCACTGGTGACTTCACGCCAGTCTGAGGTCTCACCCCTCACTGTAACTCTCTGTTTCCTATTGCTTAGGTACTCCCTAAGGTATGGAGCTTAGGTATGTATGTATGTATGTATGTATGTATGTATGTATGTATGTATGTATGTATGTATGTATGTATGTATGTATGTATGTATGCATGTATACATGTATGTATGTATGTATGTATGTATGTATGTATGTATGTATGTATGTATGTATGTATGTATGTATGTATGTATGTATGTATGTATGTATGGTATGCATGTATGTATGTATGCATGTATGTATGTATGTATGTATGTATGTATGTATGTATGTATGTATGTATGTATGTATGTATGTATGTATGTATGCATGTATGTATGTATGTATGTATGTATGTATGTATGTATGTATTTATGTAAGTATGTATGTAAGTATGTAAGTATGTATGCATGTATGTATGCATGTATGTATGTATGTATGTATGTATGTATGTATGTATGTATGTATGTATGTATGTATGTATGTATGTATGTATGTATGTATGTATGCATGTATGTATGCATGTATGTTGCATGCATGTATGTATGTATGTATGTATGTATGTATGTATGTATGTATGTATGTATGTATGTATGTATGTATGTATGTATGTATGTATGTATGTATGCATGTATGTATGCATGTATGTATGCATGTATGTATGTATGTATGTATGTGTGTATGTATGTATGTATGTATGTATGTATTTATGTATGTATGTATCATGTATGCATGTATGTATGTATGTATGTATGTATGTATGTATGTATGTATGTATGTATGTATGTATGTATGTATGTATGTATGTATGTATGTATGTATGCATGTATGTATGCATGTATATATGTATGTATGCATGTATGAATGCGTGTATGCATGTATTTATGTACGCATGCATGTATGTATGTATGTATGTGTGTATGTATGTATTCCCAATCACGTTAAAGACTCCTCCTCTATCATCCAATTTAAGAGAAAAACAACTATGTACTAAATAATCAACTCCTTGTAACTTTAATTATGCTGACCTTCCTATCTGTATTCAGATTGTGCCTACCATCATTATAGGTGATTATAACGCTAGGCATAGGAATTTTGGTAATTCACAGTTCAATAATCGTAACGGCAACCAACTGTTGTCACTATTAGGTAGGCACGATGATGCACAGATTGTGGGTGACCTTGAACCGACGCATATCTACGAAGGTATTCTTGATCTATGTCTCGGTTTCAACGTCTCCCACACTGTGTGCGCCTCGTCAATAGTGCCAGATATGGCGTCTGATCATCTGGCCATATTAGCCACTGTAAGTGTGAGGAGATGTAGAATCTCCTCAGCTAGTTTTCCTAGTTTCTAGAATAGGCTAGTCGCTCTAGGGACTCTAGAAACTGAAGCTTTCAAATTTACATATACTTGTTGGGTGTCATATGAAAGCTTATGTTAAATGCTGTCAGTTAAAACTAATTAGAGGTCTGTGATTGCTCTGTAGAGAGAATTACAGCAAATTTTTCCTGTTCTGTGAAACAGAGAGATTTGAGAGGTAGTATAACACAAAAACCGTTACGGGTGGGGAGGAACAGTGGGGGAACGTTGCCTTCCCCCCCACCAAGGGAGACGTTGAGACGTTGTGTTAGGCCTCACCCTCCTTGTGACGTCACGCCACGCCACAGGCGAGGGGCACTGGTGATTGGTCTAGGCACCCCTGCTCCTATGCCGAGTTTTGGCGCGTAGAGCTGTTATTGGAAGCGGCATGAGGAACAGTGCCGGCTTCCTGCTGATTGGTCAAGACAAGGTAGGGGGAGAAATATGGGGATGTGAGGCTCTCTAGCCCGCCAAAGAGTTCAGTTTGAATTGGGCAGCCAGGGTGTGAAGAGTGTCCAGGTGGGGGTGGCGGGCCTGCCACCCCCACCACCGTTATCGCTCCTGTCGTTCAGTTTACTCATGTTGCATGGCACTCCAGCCACCCTGGGTGTGTCGAAGCCCAAATTTGCGAGAAACTGGGACTTGGACTTTGAATTCCGCCCGACGTCGTCCATGGGGAGGTGACGCCGGCCAGTGTCACTCCTGTCACCCCAGTGTAAGAGCGAGTCATGCTCTAGTGTGTTGGGGGGTAGTGGTGATTCCCCCAGCCACATGTGTGTATGCCACGCGGCCACCCAGGCCGCCCTCTGGGCGCCCGCGGCTACCCGTCCCACCCGTCCCGCCCGGCCCGGCCCGGCCCGGGCCAGGCCCAGGCCACCCCTTTACCCCGCGCGCTAGCAGCCCGGGTGGGGTGGGGTGCTGTGACGTCACGCGCCACCCGTGGCCACCCTCCTGAAGGCCACGCAGTGGCCACATGTTGGCCACCACCTTTGGCCACCCCCTTGGCCACATTCCCAGGACAGCCTAAGGCCACATCTTGTCGACGCACGAGGAGCAAGCTAAGTGTTGACAGCCAGGTGGTAAGGACCTGAGAAATGAGAAATTGTGTGGACGGAAACGTGAGTACTTTAACAGTGTATAACAGGGTCTCAGTTAAAAGAGAATAAGAGAAAAGTTGTGTGGGCCCCTAGCCCGGCCAGGCTAGGGAAGCAGCTGAGACACCCGTCTGTGGCACGCCCAGGTGACTGTGGGGCAGTACCTGGAGAGGGAAATTGTCACAGTAAATCATGTAGTGATATAATTATATATCTGTAGATATATTGTTGTGTGTAGACTGACTAGAGTATGGGACCAGTCAGTGTAGAAAATCATCATATTAATGATCCAGTCTGTCGATTCTGTATAATCGTCCAGCCTTGGTTAGTGCCATGGTACCTCATTATGTAATTAGGCCAGGTTAGAGTTAATTAAGCAGGCCCGTGGGGCAGGGTTATTAGTGGATATCCTGAGGTCTGTATATTTTCCTGGTGATTAATGAGTGCATTGTTTATGGAGGCCATTTCCATATGTTTCATTTGCATGTTGCATGTATGATGTTGTGTGGTGAGTCAGTAGATGTGATCGCTGACTGATTGCCTAATGATGTCATTAGCATGGGGGCATGCTGACGGTATCATTATGTGCAGGTTTGTGTAAGGTATCAGGTATACGTTATTACTGTCCTAGGAACTGTGTTGAGGATTTAAGGGACCCTTTGAGTATTCAGGGAAATTCTCAGTCACTTAATGAGAGCGAGCAATTAGTTAATTTGCCTAATTATGGGAGAATTAGTGCCAGCTGTCCGCGTAGAGCGACGGTGTCTTATATTAACGTAAATTGTCTTGCTGAAGCAACCGGGATCGGGCGATCTTTTGCAACGTTTGCAAGATTAGAGGGACAGTAAGATTGGTATACCTTGATTGTTGCAAAACCGTGTGTCATTACTGTGTGGGCATAGTAATTAACGAGTTGCAGTAATCGCAACCGTATGTGGGCAGTGCTATTTTGTGTTGTTGTGCATGCCATTCTATGTGTGACCTATGTAACCTTAGGGTTACTTTGTTTCTTTAAGTTGTGTTGAGAACTTGAGGATTCAGTGAGTTAATTAGGGGTAATTAACTTGATAAGGGGGTGCACACTTGAAGTTGTTGAATGAGTGAGGGCTGTTATGGGAGAACAGTGTTGAACTTGAGCTTGTGGGAATACGTTTCCGGTGCAATTAATTGTCCGTGTGACAATTAATTGACCACTCTAGCTAATTATGTAATTAGCATTCTCATCATGAATTCACGTAGTGGGAGAGGATCTGTCAGAGTCTGTCAGTGATAGTGTTAACGTCAGTTGCTCGAGAAACTGCCTTTCGGGGTGGGGCAATTAGTGGCTCATGATAATTAGTGGAGTAATTAACGTCTGGAGTCTTGAGGACTCAGATGACTCGGTAAAGCGAGGTCATGGGGTTAGCATAATACGTTATATTAATCATATTCTGTCTGGTGACAGTGGATTAAGTTGCACTCATTGTTAATTAGTAATTAACTCCTCTTCCGTGAATTCACAGTGTTTGATGAGACCTGCTTGCAGTGCGGAGTAGGCATAGCGGAGTGAGAGTGAGACGTATTTATGTATGATTAAATATCGGTCCTTGGTGACAGTTAATTAATTTCTCGAGGTTAATTAGGGTAATTAGCACTCATTAGTAAGTAAAAGTAATTAATGATACACAGACTGTTGAGAAGCCACCCACTTGGGGTAGGCTTAGTTAACGTAACTCAATTGGGATGTAATTAGTGGTCCGTTTGACCTTAATTAAGAATTACTCACTGAATACTTGCAAGGAGTCAAGTGTGATGTAATTTAAGAGTTTGAGTTATTGTGACAAGAGGACTTGTGTTAACGTAGAGTACTATCATGTTGTTGTCTAGCGTGAGACACTTGTTGTGATTAAAGTAGTACTTGTTGCTGACTGCTGTGATCAGTCAATTTCCATCATTATTCACATAATCAATGTTGTAATTGATTAAGGCAATTTCTTTTGGTTATCGTCTAGTGACGAGGGTAAAGTAACTTAGGGATGAGTGGAGCTGTGTCCAGATCCCACCTTGCCTGACTTTGTTCACTTTAGTTGTGATAGGGGGAGTCATGTTAGACTACCCACCCTGATTACGGGGGTCGCTCTGTTGGGCGGGAGGACCTTAACTAGTAAGAGTGTTGATTAGAGTAGCTGCCACTAGGAAACCGTGTCACTATTGTGCTTGCTTGTGTCATCAGTGGATACTTTTGGTCAGTTGTTCATGTTGTCAGCACCGAAGTGTCAGCAGGATGGAGCCTGCTGTCATTTCTCGAGGGGCTGTTGAATAGCTGTATTGCAAATGCCACTGGAGGACATTAACGTAATTAAATCACTCGCTGTGGTGTAACTTAGTCTGTGATATTTTTCTTTGAATTTGCAATATTGCGTCATCAGTGGGCACACCTGTGTTAGGTTAGTTCAGTATGCAGCCACACAGCAAGGGTTGCTATTTAGCTGTTGGTTTGGTGCATGGATGGACATTAACGTAAGGATTAATTTGAGGAAGGGTGCTGGAGTTGCCAGTGAACCCATTAGTTATTGATGTCATTGAAAGGCTACTGATTTGATTGCATTGCAACGCTATTGCAGGTGTAGACTGCACTGA
>WNGS01006433.1:15985-27940 GCA_020271785.1 Procambarus virginalis | reverse complement strand
CATCCCACCGTCTACCATCCCACCGTCTCCATCCCCACCCTCTCCCATCCCACCCACTCCCATCCCACCGTCTACCATCCCACCGTCTACCATCCCACCGTCTCCCATCCCCCCCTCTCCCATCCCACCCACTCCCATCCCACCGTCTACCATCCCACCCTCTACCATCCCACCGTCTACCATCCCACCCTCTCCCATCCCACCGTCTACCATCCCACCGTCTACCATCCCACCGTCTCCCATCCCCACCCTCTCCCATCCCACCCACTCCCATCCCACCCACTCCCATCCCACCCTCTCCCATCCCACCCTCTCCCATCCCACCCTCTCCCATCCCACCCACTCCCATCCCACTTACTCCCATGTGGGTGCACCCTCCAGCACACCCCTCTCACCCACCCACAGTGTTGAAGATAACACACCACAGTGTTGAAGATAACACACCACAGTGTTGAAGATAACACACCACAGTGTTGAAGATAACACACCCCAGTGTTGAAGATAACACACCCCAGTGTTGAAGATAACACACCCCAGTGTTGAAGATAACACACCACAGTGTTGAAGATAACACACCACAGTGTTGAAGATAACACACCCCAGTGTTGAAGATAACACACCACAGTGTTGAAGATAACACACCCCAGTGTTGAAGATAACACACCACAGTGTTGAAGATAACACACCCCAGTGTTGAAGATAACACACCCCAGTGTTGAAGATAACACACCACAGTGTTGAAGATAACACACCACAGCTGTGGGAGTGGGGCGTCTCATCTTGGGCCACCAGCTGTGGGAGCGGGACGTCTCATCTTGGGTCACCAGCTGTGGGAGTGGGGCGTCTCATCTTGGGTCACCAGCTGTGGGAGCGGGACGTCTCATCTTGGGCCACCAGCTGTGGGAGCGGGGCGTCTCATCTTGGGCCACCAGCTGTGGGAGCGGGGCGTCTTATCTTGGGCCACCAGCTGTGGGAGCGGGGGGTCTCATCTTGGGCCACCAGCTGTGGGGGCGGGGCGTCTCATCTTGGGCCACCAGCTGTGGGAGCGGGGCGTCTCATCTTGGACCACCAGCTGTGGAAGCGGGGCGTCTCATCTTGGGCCACCAGCTGTGGGAGCGGGGCGTCTCATCTTGGGCCACCAGCTGTGGGAGCGGGGGGTCTCATCTTGGGCCACCAGCTGTGGGGGCGGGGCGTCTCATCTTGGGCCACCAGCTGTGGGAGCGGGGCGTCTCATCTTGGACCACCAGCTGTGGAAGCGGGGCGTCTCATCTTGGGCCACCAGCTGTGGGAGCGGGACGTCTCATCTTGGGCCACCAGCTGTGGGAGCGGGGCGTCTCATCTTGGGCCACCAGCTGTGGGAGCGGGGAGTCTCATCTTGGGCCACCAGCTGTGGGGGCGGGGCGTCTCATCTTGGACCACCAGCTGTGGAAGCGTGGCGTCTCATCTTGGGCCACCAGCTGTGGGAGCGGGGCGTCTCATCTTGGGCCACCAGCTGTGGGAGCGGGACGTCTCATCTTGGGCCACCAGCTGTGGGAGCGGGGCGTCTCATCTTGGGTCACCAGCTGTGGGAGCGGGACGTCTCATCTTGGCCCACCAGCTGTGGGAGCGGGGCGTCTCATCTTGGGCCACCAGCTGTGGGAGCGTGGCGTCTCATCTTGGGCCACCAGCTGTGGGAGCGGGACGTCTCATCTTGGGCCACCAGCTGTGGGAGCGGGACGTCTCATCTTGGGCCACCAGCTGTGGGAGCGGGGCGTCTCATCTTGGGTCACCAGCTGTGGGAGCGGGACGTCTCATCTTGGCCCACCAGCTGTGGGAGCGGGGCGTCTCATCTTGGGCCACCAGCTGTGGGAGCGGGGGGGTCTCCTCTTGGGCCACCAGCTGTGTGGGCGGGGCATCTCATCATGGGCCACCAGCTGTGGGAGCGGGACGTCTCATCTTGGGCCACCAGCTGTGGGAGCGGGGCGTCTCATCTTGGGCCACCAACTGTGGGAGCGGGGCGTCTCATCTTGGGCCACCAGCTGTGGGAGCGGGGCGTCTCATCTTGGGCCACCAGCTGTGGGAGCGGGGCGTCTCATCTTGGGCCACCAGCTGTGGGAGCGGGGCGTCTCATCTTGGGCCACCAGCTGTGGGAGCGGGGCGTCTCATCTTGGGCCACCAGCTGTGGGAGCGGAGCGTCTCATCTTGGACCACCAGCTGTGGGAGCAGGACGTCTCATCTTGGGCCACCAGCTGTGGGAGCGGGGCGTCTCATCTTGGGCCACCAGCTGTGGGAGCGGGGCGTCTCATCTTGGGCCACCAGCTGTGGGAGCGGGGCGTCTCATCTTGGGCCACCAGCTGTGGGAGCGGGGCGTCTCATCTTGGGCCACCAGCTGTGGGAGCGGGGCGTCTCATCTTGGGCCACCAGCTGTGGGAGTGGGGCGTCTCATCTTGGGCCACCAGCTGTGGGAGCAGGACGTCTCATCTTGGGCCACCAGCTGTGGGAGCGGGGCGTCTCATCTTGGGCCACCAGCTGTGGGAGTGGGGCGTCTCATCTTGGGCCACCAGCTGTGGGAGCGGGGCGTCTCATCTTGGAGCAATCTTTCAAACATTGGGTCCTCTAACATTTCAATGGTGTTCCACACCCTGATGGCTTGGTGCTGCAGTCTGATGTTTAGTGGCTGTATGTTCAGGAGTTCGTGGAGCTCCTGGATTGTCTGGTCATATGGTGGACGGTGTTTTGTTGCTCTCCTTAGCGCCTTATTTTGCACTGCTTGCAGTTTCTGCATGTTAGTTTTCTTTATGGTGTGTAGTGGTACTGGGGGATACTCTAGATGCGGCCGAACTAGAGCCTTATATTGGTGTACTCGCCTGTTTGTGCTTGCGGGGGGTAGAGCTCTGGCTCTTTGGTCCCGCCTCTCAACTCTCAATCAACAGGTGTTCTGGTTCCTGAGCCTACAGTATAGCTGTATGTTTGTGCTGAGGCTTCGGAATTTCCTTAGTTTTTCTAAGGCTGTTTTGCTTTGTTTATTCTGTCTATCCCATGAATTCTTATACCCGTTCTATTGCTCTTGAGTCTCGGTATTCTGCCTACATCTGTATGTTGGATAGGACGGTTGCCAAGAGCAATGTGTTCTGGGTTTCTTTTCGCAATGTGTATTATTTGAAACGTTTGTTTATTTGTGCATATTTTCCATTGTTTTTCAAAGTTGTTTATGATTTCAATTGCTTCCTTGGTTTTGTCGGCTAGAAGCCACTTTTAGGGTCCTGGCTGACATATTATTTGATTGAGATGGTCAGCTGAGAGCTACTGAGTATAGCAGTTGTTGTGTATGAGGCTGTACAGTGTGGCAGCTATATACACTGAGTGAGTGGGTCTCACAAGACACAGTGTGGCAGCTATATACACTGAGTGAGTGGGTCTCACAAGACAGTGTGGCAGCTATATACACCGAGTGAGTGGGTCACACGACACAGTGTGGCAGCTATATACACTGAGTGTATATAGCTATATACACTGAGTGAGTGAGCCACACAAGACAGTGTGTGGCTCCAGAGTACAACGTGGGATACTATGATATTAGGTACTTCATAAGTCTACTTTTTTAATAAAGTATAGTTTGGATTTTTTTTTACTTCATTAGGGAGGGAGTTCCTTATATTAGGCGCTCTTATTTGCATGGCTTGTTTGCATAGATTTAGTTTGACTCTAGAATATCAGAGATATATATTTCTGGTATGATGCTTATGGGTTCTATTACATCTATCAAGGAAGAGTTTCAGAACAGGATTATAATTTATGAAGAGGGTATTGTAAGTGTAAGTAACACAAGAGAACGCGTTGAGTATGTTAGGGGATTAAAACATGTGTGTTGCCTCATGATAGAATTTGTTATAGTTCTGTCTTTTGGTGGGTAATTATGGGCTTGAGGTAGTCTCCAGTAGTTTAACCGTCATGCACATATATCGTAAGTTAGATAGGGATGTATTAGCCAGCAGAATATTGTAAGAAAAGCAGAGTGGGAACATAATATCTGACTTTTGAAAGAATTCCAACAGTTTTAGAGACTTTTTGGCTGTGTGCTGTATGAGAGTACTGACGTTATCGTACGTCACTTGTCTATTTATACGACAAAGAACTTTACCTCTGTTTTACTATTAATACTGACGTTGTGAATCTGAAGCTGTATTTGTTTCGACTATTTATTTTGTAATAAAAAGTAATATCTAAGTTTAGTGTAAATTTGTTGGTTGACATCCGTGGGTGAAGTATATCATCAGGTGTAAGTGTGGACATGTGACGTGATAGAGACGACGATGAGTGCGAGGCTGCACACTCAACACTTCACCTAAATATTTCCTCCCTTCACAACTATGCTTACCAAGATCACCATTGTGAAGGTTGCCAGACTTCTCAGTCACACAACCTTACTCACTCACTCACTCCTAAATAACTTTACTCTCCACCATGCAGGTATCAACATGTATCAGTTCACTCATAATGACATTTGTTCTAACATTTGTCTCTAATAGGATCAGAAAAAATGACAAGTGGGCCTTTTGAAGAATTAATATGCTCGCAGATGCTTTTCAAAATGTTTTACAAAAATCTTCCTAGTAATTGTATTTTATATCAAGGTAAAACCAATGGTGTGAGTTAAAGGTAAGTTGGTGACGTTTGGTTGTAATGTGCACATTATGTGTCACATACGTCCATCACGTGTCCGGAACATGTTTGGTCCTTGTCTGTACAACTGTCATCACCATAACATTGCCCTTAGCACTTACTGGCTATATCACACCCACCTCTCTTGGCTCTTAACTCTTTCCCCACACACTATTTACCTGAATTTACCTGAGGCCCACTAACACTCTAGTGGCCTCAACGAGGACAGGACGCCGGTGGGCTGTCAAAGGTCCTCCCATTTGCCCTCATAATTTTTTTCAGCTGCATTTTTAAAATTTAACAGTTTTGGCCTTTACAGCTTGTGCGGGTTGCCTGGGTTTATAACCCTGTGGGTGAAACACCATCCCCCTGTTCTCAGTCCTTTATTGTAGCTTGTTGAACTGTCAACCTTTACTCCTTGTCTGTGTTTTTCAGTATTTTAAGTTTCCTTGTCCTTGTTTACTTTGCTCTTTGTCCTCCACATTATTCAGTACTTTAAGTTTCAACGAGATCTGCCCTGTCATGCCTGTTGGGCAGTGCTGTTACCCCCTGAGGGCCTCAACCCTTCCTCATACGAGACATGACACCTCTGCAATGATTTTTGTCGCCCTGTATTATACTTTTTCCAAAGTAGCTATGTCCTTTTGAAGCTGAAGTCCCCATGCTTGAATACAGTAATACTAATGGTGGCGCACCACACAGTTATACACTTATGAATAATATAAATAATAATAATAAATAAATGTTCATTCAGGTAAAAGTACATACATAGAAGATGAGTTATAAACATAATGTTGGATATCTAGATAGAGTTAGTACATACTATACCACTAAGGTCAAGATAGAGCTAGTACATACTATACCTACACCCACTAAGGTCAAGATAGAGCTAGTACATACTATACCTACACCCACTAATACACAGTGTTTCCCACAAGAATCACTGCCTTCTTTTCTTTAATAATAAAGGAAATTATGTGAAAAAACTCTGATAAAGACGTCTAGTGGCCGTGGATGTAGAAAGACAGCTGCCACCTGAGGACCACATAGAGAACATTGTGCCACGAACCTATACTACACTTTCCAATTTCAAAATTACTTTTAATACATGGATGGTAAAATACTAAAGAAATTGCTTGCTACCTTTGTTAGACCAAGGTTGGAATATGCAGCGGTTGTGTGGTGCCCATATCTCACATATCTTAAGAAGCACATCACCACACTGGAACACGTGCAACGACATGCCACTAAATAGCTCCCGGAACTGAGAGACAAGAGCTACGAGGACGGGTAAAGAGGCATTAAATATGCTGAAACTAGAAGATAGAAGAAAAAGAGGCGATATTATCACTACATACAAAATAGTAACAGGAATCGACAAAATTGATAGGGAAGAATTCCTGAGACCTGGAACTTGAAGAACAAGAGGTTATAAATTTATGCTAACAAAACAAAGATGCCGAAGAAATATACAAATGTAGGGAATCCCTCCTACACGAGATTCCGTCGGTTCGATTCCTAGCTGTGGCAGAAACAAATGGGTAGAGTTTATTTCGCCTGATGATCCTATTCACCTAGCAGTAAATTGATAACGTTTATGTGTGTGTTAGAACTATATTACTCTATTACTCCCTCGTCTATCCTTATCTCAACTATGGTATTTGTGCTTGGGGTTCTACTACCCAAAATCATTTACGTCCTCTAATTACTCAACACAAAGCTGCTATTTTTTTTTTTTTTTTTATTTATTTATATTTTTACATGCAAGCATGCTTATAAGTACAATAAAAACAAAACAAACGCAACAATCAGCACAATAAAGCACGAGCAAAAACATAAAGGACATAAACACGTACATAAACACAAAAACGCCGGCCGGAAGGGCCGACCACAAATTAACAATAATCACAAAACAATATACAACAATTACAGAACAAAATACAACAATAGATACAAACAAATACAGAACAAATACAGCAATGAATACAAACAAATCACAAAAAAGAAGCCAAAACATATCGGAATACAACACAGAAATGGTTCCAAAACATGTAATAAACAGAACAAGGCTACCAGCACCGCAAACATACACGGAGAGGCACCAACATAAACCGAAAAAAGAACAAATATAATATAATAATAACAAAAATAAGAAAGGAATACAAGTATACAAACAAAATGTTCTGCACAATAACCCCGCACTTAAGAGGGCAAACAGCATAGCCAGAAGGGCACATAATACAATAAATCAAAGAAACATAATTTATGAAAAGGTATAGCCTAAAGTACAATTAACAGGGACATTGGCCTGAAGGGCAAATAAACATCACAGAACATACCAAAGTCCAATACACACTCTATATAAACCATCAAGATTGCGCATACTTTTCCGGCCACTCCGCTGCCGGGAAAAGAACACAATACGCCTCCCACACCAACAGGATTTCTTCCGTAAGAGGGCGACGAAAGGACGTCCGAGGATCGGGCATCGAAAGCGGCACACTCTCAACAAATACCTGAGCCCGTGGAACCCAGACGGTCGAGGGGCACCACGGAACAGGCATCACTCGGGGATAAAAGCGAACAACCAAAGGGTTGGTCACCACATCGTGCTCCACGCCGGAGGCCAAGATGAACGGGACGTGCTTCCCTTTACCGGCGCGGGCAACGGGCAGCGCACACGTAACCTTTGCAGCCCCACAGGGCTCCGCAGCAACCACCGGACGGGACACCTGCAGGGGCTCCCCTCGCCGAACATCCTTCTTAAGTAACAACACTAGGTCTCGGCCTTCACCAGCACCCCCCTCACCAACATCTGGAGGAGCAACCACCCCCCACTGCGGGGAACCGCCGACAGAAGAACCAGGAGGGGAATCATACACACAGTCCTTTGCATCAGCAGGTACATGGACGTCAGCGACCACCACCTCATCTCCCGAAGACTCCACATCAGCCCATGCAGGAGAAGAACGCTTGGACCGCTTGGGCACCGGGCGCACATCCTCAGAGCCGGAGGCGGACCCAGAACCACGGGCATCACAAGCCGTGCGGACCAATGCCCGTCTCATGACTGCAGCAGCCTCAACCGCAGGGGGAACCGGACCACACACAACAGGAGGCCCCACAGCCACCTCAGCACTCAGCGCAGCCTGGACCCGAGGCGAGGTCGCATGCGAGCACACAGGGCCAGGCGCAGAAACCGAAGACGGGTACGCAGACGGTGAGGAGGGAGCATCAGAAAGACCCACGGGAGCATCAAGGACAGGAGCAGGAGTATCCACCGAGTGCATCGCAACATCCGGAACTGGGTCGGCGACATTCGGGGGAACTTCCACCACAGGGGGGGCAGCCGCGGCTGGAGAGGCGTCCTCTTCCACAGGAAGTGGCGGAAAGTCCTCCTCACTGAAGAGGTTCACAGGTGCAGAGGCGGGCGCAGAACATTCAGCAGCTTGATGGCCCGACAGGCCACAACGATAACATGTCCTAGGCTGGCGGGCGTAGAATACACGAACTGTGTACCCCAACAGCCGCACAGAGGACGGAATATCCTCCCGTAGCCTCATACCCAGGGTACGAATGTTCCTTCGGACGCCCTTAAGCGGGCTCGAAGACACCACATTCACACGCACACTCTCAATGGCGCCAAACCGGCCGAAATACCGCCGGAGCAGACCCTCTGGAAACTCTAACGGAGCCCCATGGACACTGACGTAGGTGAGGGCTCCACTCCGATCCGAGATGGAAACAGTGCCCTCACCATCCTGTAGAGGCAGAGTCCGCCCCTCGTACCTACGGAGAAATGCACTATACGCCATTTCCTCAGTGAACTTGATAATCACCCGACGGGCCGTCACCAGCTCGACACCGTAGATGTCAATCACAGGCACCCGCAGCTGCTCACACGCCCGTGCAATCTCCGGGTACCCAGCCCGGCTTGAAAATTCCAGGCCCACAGACTGAGCCCGCAATACAGGTGGGATGGTGACCCCCATCGTAACGCAGGTCCGCCACGTCAGCAAAACGCCAGCCAGGCAACAACACTGGGAGGGCAGCTACGCCCTGCCACCTGGCGACCAAACAGCTAACTACCCTAGCAGTCACGGAGGGACACGTCCGCACTCCACGGCTGCTCAGGGTCAACTCCTACTACCCAAAATCATTACGTCCTCTAATTACTCAACACAAAGCTGCTATTAGGACAATATCCAACTCTGGCCCCAGACATCACTCGGTACCCCTACTCAAATCTCTGAATATGTTAGATATTAAGTCACTGCACATCCTCTCTTGTGTACTCTATATATTTAAAACTATGAATTGTAATATCAATCCTGACCTTAAAAGCTTCTTAGAAGGTTGTAACAGAACTCATGGGCACCACACCAGAAACAAATACCTATTTGATATTCCAAGAGTACGACTTAACCAAACTATAAATTGAAATAAGTTTATTGAGGTAAAATACACACAAAGGGATGAAGCAGCTCAAGCTAGTCTCACCCCGTCACCAAACTAGAAATGCTCTACAAATCAAGGGACCCAGAATGTGGAATGACCTTCCCAATCATATCAAAGGCTGTACCTCTCTCAACCAGTTTAAGAGTAGAACTAAGTACTACCTAATTACCTCCTTGTAACCTATCTTATCCCTAAATGTCAACCAATGTCTTACTATTTTCAAACAATATTGGTTAATGACCAACTTGTTTAACTGCTGATATCTGCCAATGTATAATCTTAAAGAAATTTGTAATCTTCTGTTTATTTATTCAAAATGAGTATCTGGTCGTCTGTTACAATTGCTGCTGGTAATACAACTGGTAATTATTGCCATTCTTTCTTCTACTTCAGTTCAATTCATACTTTTGATGTGACTTAGTCTTAAGTGTTAGTATTTTCCTGACACATGTAAGGGTAAAGAGTGCGGGTATTAGTGGGTGCGGGTACTCTAGTACCTCCTTCACCTGGCACATGTAGGGGTAAAGAGTGCGGGTATTAGTGGGTGCGGGTACTCTAGTACCTCCTTCACCTGGCACATGTAAGGGTAAAGAGTGCGGGTATTAGTGGGTGCGGGTACTCTAGTACCTCCTTCACCTGGCACATGTAGGGATAAAGAGTGCGGGTATTAGTGGGTGCGGGTACTCTAGTACCTCCTTCACCTGGCACATGTAGGGGTAAAGAGTGCGGGTATTAGTGGGTGCGGGTACTCTAGTACCTCCTTCACCTGGCACATGTAGGGATAAAGAGTGCGGGTATTAGTGGGTGCGGGTACTCTAGTACCTCCTTCACCTGGCACATGTAGGGGTAAAGAGTGCGGGTATTAGTGGGTGCGGGTACTCTAGTACCTCCTTCACCTGGCACATGTAAGGGTAAAGAGTGCGGGTATTAGTGGGTGCGGGTACTCTAGTACCTCCTTCACCTGGCACATGTAGGGATAAAGAGTGCGGGTATTAGTGGGTGCGGGTACTCTAGTACCTCCTTCACCTGGCACATGTAAGGGTAAAGAGTGCGGGTATTAGTGGGTGCGGGTACTCTACCTCCTTCACCTAGCACATGTAAGGGTAAAGAGTGCGGGTATTAGTGGGTGCGGGTACTCTACCTCCTTCACCACACATCCAACATTATCTTGCCAACTCAACATGCATCTATACATACTTTTACCAAAATAAACTATTATTTATTTATTTATTTATTATTTATTTATTATGTTTTTATTTATAAGTAGTATGCATAATACAGGAAGCTTTTGTGTATATACTTGAGGCTTGTATCGGGGTCCCTCCCCGCCCCAGGAAGGACCCCCTGAGCCGCCCCAGGAAGGACCCCTGAGCCGCCCCAGGAAGGACCCCCTGAGCCGCCCCAGGAAGGACCCCCTGAGCCGCCCCAGGAGGCAGCCCACACCTCACCTACCCCCCGGGTACCTCACTCCCCAGGAGGCAGCCCACACCTCACCTACCCCGGGTACCTCACCTACCCCCCGGGTACCTCACCTACCCCCGGGTACCTCACCTACCCCCCGGTAACCTCACCTACCCCCCGGTACCTCACCTACCCCCGGGTACCTCACCACCCCCCGGGTACCTCACCTACCCCCCGGGTACCTCACCTACACCCCCGGGTACCTCACCTACCCCCGGGTACCTCACCTACCCCCCGGTACCTCACCTACCCCCGGGTACCCTCACCTAACCCCCGGGTACCTCACCTACCCCCCGGGTACCTCACTCCCCAGGAGGCAGCCCACACCTCACCTACCCCCGGGTACCTCACTCCCAGGGGCAGCCCACACCTCACCTACCCCCTGGGTACCTCACTCCCCAGGAGGCAGCCCACACCTCACCTACCCCTGGGTACCTCACTCCCCAGGAGGCAGCCACACCTCACCTACCCCCCGGGTACCTCACCTACCCCCCGGGTACCTCACTCCCCAGGAGGCAGCCACACCTCACCTACCCCGGGTACCTCACCTACCCCGGGGTACCTCACTCCCCAGGGAGGCAGCCCACACCTCACCTACCCCCTGGGTACCTCACCTACCCCCCGGGTACCTCACTCCCCAGGAGGCAGCACACACCTCACCTACCCCCTGGGTACCTCACTCTCAGGAGGGCAGCCCAAACCTCACCTACCCCCCCGGGTACCTCACCTACACCCTGGGTACCTCACTCCCCAGGAGGCAGCCCACACCTCACCTACCCCTGGGTACCTCCCTACCCCCCGGGTACCTCACTCCCCAGGAGGCAGCCCACACCTCACCTACCCCCCGGGTACTCACCTACCCCCTGGGTACCTCACTCTCCAGGAGGCAGCCCACACCTCACCTACCCCTGGGTACCTCACCTACCCCCCGGGTACCTCACCTACCCCCTGGGTACCTCACTCTCCAGGAGGCAGCCCACACCTCACCTACCCCCTGGGACCCTCACCTACCCCCCGGGTACCTCACTCCCCAGGAGGCAGCCACACCACTCACTACCCCCTGGGTACCTCACCTACCCCCGGGTACTCACTCCCAGGAGGCAGCCCCACACCTCACCTACCCCCTGGGTACCTCACCTACCCCCCGGGTACCTCACTCCCAGGAGGCAGCCCACACCTCACCTACCCCTGGGTCCTCACCTACCCCCCGGGTACCTCACTCCCAGGAGGCAGCCCACACCTCACCTACCCCCCCCCCGGGTACCTCACTCTTCAGGAGGCGCGCCCACACCTCACCTACCCCCCCCCCCGGGTACCTCACCTACCCCCTGGGTACCTCACTCTCCAGGAGGCAGCCCACCACCTCACCTACCCCCCGGGTACCACACCTACCCC
>WNGS01006432.1:61436-73269 GCA_020271785.1 Procambarus virginalis | reverse complement strand
CAAACAGAGAGAAATGAATCGATACCCTCCGGAGATCATTACATATATCAGAAACAAGATAGAACCGAGTACAGAGCCCTGTGGGACTTTCACTGGTGACTTCACGCCAATCGGAGTCTCACCCCTCACCGTAACTCTCTGCTTTCCTATTGCTTAGGTACTCCCTTATCCACTGGAGCACTTTACCAGTACACCTGCCTGACTCTCCAGCTTATGTACCAGCCTCTTATGCGGTACTGTGTCAAAGGCTTTCCGACAATCCAAGAAAATGCAGTCCGCCAGCCCTCTCTTTCTTGCTTAATCTTTGTCACCTGATCATAGAATTCTATCAAGCCTGTAAGGCAAGATTTGCCCTCCCTAACCCATGTTGGCGATTTGTCACGAAGTCTCTTCTCTCCAGATGTGTTACCAGGGTTTTTTCTCACGATCTTCTCCATCACCTTGCAGGTATACAAGTCAAGGACACTGGCCTGTAGTTCAGTGCCTCTGCCTGTCGCCCTTTTTGTATATTGGGACCACATTCGCCGTCTTCCATATTTCTGGTAGGTCTCCCGTCTCCAGTGACTTACTATACACTATGGAGAGTGGCAAGCAAGTGCCTCTGCACACTCTTTCGTATCCAAGGTGAGATCCCCGTCTGCCCAACAGCCTTCCTAACATCCAGATCCAGCAGGTGTCTCTTTAACCCTCCTCCTCGTAATTTCGAACTCTTCCAAGGCCGCCTAATTTACCTCCCTTTCTCCTAGACAGTGACCTCACTTTGTTCTATTGTGAAGACCTCCTGGAACCTCTTATTGAGTTCTTCACACACCTCTTTGTCATTCTCTGTATACCTGTCCTCGCCTGTTCTAAGTTTCAATACTGTTCTTCACTGTTGTTTTCCTTCTGATGTGACTGTGGAGTAGCTTTGGTTCGGTCTTGGCTTTGTTTACTATATCATTTTCAAAACTTTTCTCTGCTTCTCTTCTCACCCTGACGTACTCATACCTGGCTCTCTGGTATCTCTCTCTGCTTTCTGGGTTCTGTTATTCCGGAAGTTCCTCCACGCCCTTTTGTTCAGTTTCTTCGCTTCCATACATTCCCTATTATACCATGGATTCTTTGTTGCTTCTCGGATTTTTCCTTTGGACCGGGATGAACCTGTTTTGCTGCCTCCTGACACTTTTGGGTAACAAAGTCCATCATACCCTGTACAGACTTATCTCTGAGGTCTGAGTCCCAAGGTATTTCACTTAGGAAACTTCTCATCTGTACATAATTCCCCTTTCGGAATGCCAGCCTTTTGATTCCTAGTTCTTTTTTGGGGGAGATAATTCCTAGCTCTACCAGGTACTCAAATTTCAATACACTGTGATCACTCATTCCCAAGGGCGCTTCCATCTTAACTTCCCTTATATCCCACTCATTTCGGGTAAGTATCAAATCAAGCATTGCTGGTTCTCTTCTCTCATTCTTGTTGGGTCATTGACGTGCTGGCTTAGAAAGTTTCTTGTTGCCACATCCAGCAGCTTAGCTCTCCATGTTTCTGGTCCTCCATGCAGGTCTCCTGTTCTCCCAATCTATCTTCCCATGGTTGAAGTCTCCCATTATTATTAGTCGATCCATTCCTGCTAGCAACAGAAGCTGCTCTTTCTATTATGTTAATGGTGGCCATGTTGTTTCTATCATATTCCTGTCTAGGTCTTCTGTCATTTGGTGGAGGATTATATATGACTACGACTATAATTTTTTTCCCTATTTTGTTATGGTACCTGCTATGTAGTCACTGAAACCTTCACAGCCCTGAACAACCATCTCCTCAATATCCCAGCCTTTTCTTACCAGTAGAGCTACACCACCACCACCTCTTCCTTCCCTCTCTTTCCTCATAACATAATAGTCCTGTGGGAACACTGCATTTGTTATCGTTTTCGTCATTTTGTTTCTGTGAGGGCTATTATGTCTGGGTTTTCCTCTAGTACCCGTTCTCCAAGCTCATTCGCTTTATTTGTAATTCCATTTATGTTAGTGTACATTGCTTTGAGGCTCACTTTCCTCTGTCCCTTCTCAAATCGCCTCCTTGGTGAGTGTTCTGCTGGTGGGGGAAGCTGTTCCATGGGTGTGAAGACCTGTGAGGTGGATAACAGGGTCTCAGAGGATACTAGGACCAGGGGCGGGGGATCCAGTGAGGGGAGGGGCAGGGAGGGTATGGCGTGAAAGGGGAGGGAGGACAGGAGGGAAAGGAGGGAGGGAAGACTCTGCGGGAGGAGGGGAGGGGAGAAGGGTGGGATTGGGTTTGGGGGATGGGTAGGTGGGTTTTCTATGCAGAGGGTGGCGGGGTTATCCTCCCCTCTGGTGTCACTGGGTAGCTGTGTGGGATTTCC
This sequence comes from Procambarus virginalis, assembly GCA_020271785.1. Lineage (NCBI taxonomy): Eukaryota > Metazoa > Arthropoda > Malacostraca > Decapoda > Cambaridae > Procambarus > Procambarus virginalis. The sequence continues at coordinate 70,906 of WNGS01006432.1, read as the reverse complement.
CCCCCTCGCATCTGGGGTGTTGTGTTTGGTAGCGTGACCTCCTGGTTTCCCCTCTTGCAGGTGTTATCACGTGCGTCGCTGTCTGCACAAAAAGTTACTACTGTGCCCGTATCTTGAATGTACCTATGTCGGTGACAATGTAGGAAAAACAGGCTCAATCTCTCTTGCAAGAGATTATCGTCACAATATATATATATATATATATATATATATATATATATATATATATATATATATATATATATATATATATATATATATATATTGTGACGGTAACGTGTTGGAAATGGTGGTCGGCAGTCTTCCAAATAGCAGGTGTCAATGCTGGGCCACATACAGTTAATTTATATAAAAAAAGGAAAAAAAAGAGTGACTGCTTGTCTGATAATCTGTGGTAAGGCAAGATACACGAAAACACAAAATATAAAAATTACTTTAATGAATCTAGAAAACAAAATAAAATAAAGTCAATTCCTTGGCATGTAAAAGAAATATACATAAAAGATATAATAAATTGAAAAGGGGGGAACTGGTTACGTTAACAAAGTAAATGGTGCTGGGAATATATGCGCTAGCTATAAACCTCTTATTTGATCACACGAGGTGGGTCAAATTAGGTGTTCACAGCAGGAGCACGAGATATATTCTGGCTGAGAGAGCTGCAAGGGACTCCAACAATAACTGGCGATGAAATGTGATTGGCGTGGAGCGGGGGTGGTGTGTTGGGTGGCGGCCAATGAGAACGCAGGACGGCCGCAAGTCGCTAGTTTGGCTGGGAGTAGTAGTTGACAGTCGACCAGGTGTGCAGCAGGTGCTGGAGAGGGGGGGAGGAGGGAGTTGCAGGTGCGTGTGGCTGTCTTGATATATACGTTAAGCCACTATAAAACGTATCTTGCATATTGTTGAGAACGTGATGAAGTAAGGAAATAGCAGGCTCAATCTCTGGGAAGAGATTATTGTCACAACTCTCCCCCGAAGCCTGCGGTTCTGGTTGAGTCACGTTCACGGGAGGTAGAGTGGGAGGTGGAGCTGCCTCTACCTCAGTGACTCTGGAGAGGGCGTCTGATATGATGTAGTCAGACTTCTGGGTGTAGCAATCTCCAGGCTGAAATGATGTAGCTGGCAAGCCCATTATAGAAGTAGTCGATGGTTGAGTTGGGCTGTCTGTAGGAAATGAAGATGGTTGTGGTCCATGTAGATGGTGGTGGACTGAGTACTTTGCTGGTATGGAGCAAAGTGTTGCCTGTTCAGGACGACGAGTAGCTCCTTGTTGCTCGTGGTGTCGTTTATGGTAGTTGGTATGTAGAGTCTCTTCGCCTTGTTGTACTAGGTCACCCACGTTGCCGGTACCACTGGCGTCGCTATGGAGGATGGGAGACTTGATATCTGGCGAGGCGAGAGAAGTATTAGAATATGATAGAGGAGCACAATTATGGTGTTGAAAATGATGGTGAAGGTCAGTAAGGATTTCCGAATTAGAAAGCGCTGTCTCAGTGTCAGTGCTTTCGGAAGGAGAAGCAGGGAAGGTCTCACTGTGGCTATATGGACCTGTAAATGAGGTGAAATTGGTTAACACAGTGGGAGGAACCCCATGGTAGGGCTTGAGTAAATTGATGTGGCACAGCTGGGTCTTCCGCCGCCTATCGGGGGTCTCGAGAACGTAGTTGAAGTTGTTTCGGCACTCCTTAACACGGTAGGGTCCTGAGAACCTGTTCTGTAAAGGAGAACCTGGGATAGGGAAATAGGCAAGCACTAAGTCTCCTGGTTTAAACTTCCTTACTTTACAGTGCTGGTCGTAACGAGTCTTCATCCTCTCCTGGGCTTTCTGTAGGTTGTTGCTGGCAAAGGAATGGACCCTCTCTAGAATGTGTCGGAGATTTTGAAGATACTGGGGCACATTCTGATGCTCACTGAAGGTGGCATCACGTAGAGAATCCTTGAAAGCCTTGAGAGGTGTACGGCACTTACGTCCGTAGAGCATCTCATAAGGAGATACTCCTAGTGACTCGTTGGGAAGACTTCTGAAAATACACATGATGAGATCAATTTGCCTATCCCAATCCTTTGAGGTCTCATTACAAAACTTTTTTAAGAGTGCCTTGATGGTTTGATGACTACGCTCGAGAGAACCCTGTGAAGCAGGATGATAGGGGCTGGACAGTACCTGTTTGATGTTGAACTCCTCCAGAGTCCGTTTGAAGAGATCACTGGTGAAGTTGGTGCCACAGTCGCTCTGTATCTCCCTCGGAAATCCATACTGGGTGAAGATTTTCAGTAGATTCTTCACCACTGTAGCAGCCGTAATATTTTTCACTGGAACTGCTATCGGAAATCTGGTGGTAGGACACAGGATGGTTAAGATATATGCATTGCCTGCACTGGTCCGAGGCAAAGGACCAACACAGTCAATGATAAGTTTGTGGAACGGTTCCTCAGGCACCTGAATGGGTATCAGTGGTGCTCTGGGAATGGAAACGTTCGGTTTCCCGGCTAACTGACACACGTGGCATAATTTGACATGATTCTTGACGTCGTTAACCATACCTGGCCAGTAGTAGTCTTGTCGAATTCCATGGTAAGTCTTGTTGAACCCGTAGTGTGACAAAGCGCCGTGGGCCAGGTGTAGAATCGTGGGCCGCAGGCTGGTAGGAATCACTAGTTGTTCAACGTCTGCCCAATCGTCCTCGTCCTTCAGTTTACTGGGTCTATACCTGCGATAGAGTATTTCGTTCTCCATAAAGAACCCAGGAACACTGTCGGATTGGGTTTCAGCCTGAAAGAATAATGGTGTCAAGGTAAGATCATCTCTCTGTAACTTACGGAACTCCACAGCGGTCAGGTTAGGGGGTAGTTTCGAAGGGTCCTGAGGGACAGCGGTAGCAGTAGAGTCAGCTGGCTGTGGTCGTGCAGCTTGAGCACGGGTGGTCACCATAACAGGAGGAGAACCTTCATCACTCTCTTGAACCTTTGCTGGAACATGCTCAAAAATCGGGTTATCCAACACAGAGTTGCTTACCTCGGATATGTCCTTGACGATCAGGTTGTTTGGTTGTTGGTCTTCTGCCAAGTCGTTGCCCAGGAGAAGTTGCACTCCAGGCATGGGAAAAGGCTTTTCCCTGACGGCGACTTGGACTTCACCGGTCACGAAGGGACAATCTAGGTAAACTCTGGCAAGGGGATAAGGAGTTGTAGCAGTAAGGTCAGTGATGAACACAGTCTCTCCTGTGTAGGCGACGTTGGGCACAGCTGATTTCAAGACGATCGATTGTAGAGCCGCTGTGTCCCGCAGGATCTTAAGTCCAAAACGTCCCTCTGAATCTGAACCGTGGGTAGAGATAGTTCCTGGATATAGATGCTTGCTAAAGAGAGAGAGATCATTAGCATGAACACCAACATTCATTACAGGCTTACCGGACTTAGGGTGAGTAGGTTTAGACTTAGGAGGTTCGATGTTACCTTTAGATTGGGACTTACCACATTTGTCAATGGTGTGTCCATATAGTCGACAATACCTGCAGTACAGTTGAGAGGTACCTTGATCTGGGCTCGCTTTCTCGTAACTGTACCAAGACTTCTTGCTGGTAGGTTCTGGTGTCAGCCGGTGGATGAGGCTGTAAGTGTCAGCTGACTTCGCGCACTTCACCAAATCTGTCTCTTCTTTGTCCGCTAAGTATAGGCGGACAGGAGGAGGTACACGTCTCAAAAATTCTTCAACCAGTATGAGGTTGACAAGCTCTGAAAAAGTAGAGACATGTGCTGCCTCCAGCCATTTCATGAAATATCTTCGTTTGGTGTTAGCAAATTCTAAGAAGGTGGTGGTACTTGCCTTGACGTAGTCACGAAACTTTCGTCGATAGCTTTCGGTGGAGAGAAGGTAGGCGTCCAACACAGCTTGCTTCAGGGTGGCGTAGTCGTTTTCTGATGCCAAAGTGCTGAGTGTGACTGCTGCTCTACCTGTTAAATGTACTCGGAGAAGGGTAGCCCATTGGTCGTCAGGCCAATTAAGTTGATCAGCAAGGGTCTCAAAAGTGGTAAAAAACACATCAACCTCCGTTTCGATGAACGGGGGCATTAACTTACTTGCATGGGAGACATTGAAACTGGGAGGAAGACTAGCTGCCGCTTGTTGGAGTTGAGCTTGGTGTGCAGCGTCCCTCGTGAGTTCTCGGTCACGACAGTTTAGAGCTGCTTCTGCCTGTCGTTTGTCGTGGTCACGTTGTATCTCGAGTCGCTGTTTGTATAAGGCCAACTCACGTTCACTTTCTTCTTTCTTCAGTGCTGCCTCACGCTCCTTTAGGCGGATTTCTCTTTCTTGTTCTTCCCTTCTGAGGGCAGCTTCACGGTCTCTGATTGCAGCTTCACGCTCTTTTTCTTCCTTCCTGAGGGCAGCTTCACGCTCTTGTTCTTCCTTCCTGAGGGCAGCTTCACGCTCTCTGATTGCAGCTTCACGCTCTCTGATTGCAGCTTCACGCTCTCTGATTGCAGCTGCTTCCGTTTGTTGCTCCCGCTCGATCTTAGCAAGTTCTAACTTAAGTTTTATTGCTGTCAAGTCATGTTTTTCTGAAATAGTGTATTGTTCATGAGTATCAGAATCTATCTTCCCTTCATCCAAAAGATAGTCTACAATTAGATTATTTACGGTATATTTGTTGGCGCCAGGGGGAACTTCCAATTGATACTCGTGTGCAAGAGTTATCAATTCGACCCTTCTTGCATGACGTAAGTTCCCTATTTCACCTTCTGGATTTGCCTTGAAAGCTTGTAAGCGGAACATTGTGAAAATATAGCAAAAATAAAGGAGACACGAATATACAGTGAGAATATGGTGAATGTCAGAAACAGGAAACGTGGCAACTGATACCTATCCTGTGGGGAATTATTAATAATTAAAGTTAATTCAAGATGGTAAATGAATAAGGTCGCAGAAAATCTTGTACCTGGTACTCACTGTGGGAGGATAAAGGCAAGAAAATCCTACTAATTAGTGGAAACTGAGTTTAAAAGACAAGTTTCTTTTTTATTTTTATTTTTACATGCAAAGCATGCAAGTTAAATACAATAAAAAACAAATTAAGAACATAGAAAAACATTACAAAGCAAGGGAAAAAAAGAAAACCACCAGCCAGAAGGGCTGACAGTACAGCATAACAAATTTCAAAACTCGAGAAAGGCATTGAAAAGACAGTACAAAAGATAAAACAAATGCAAAACAACAAAACACAGGAGCATGTCAAAACAGAACAGTATAAAACAAAAATCAAGATGGATAACACGCAATCAAAAGAAAACCATCGTTACATACACAACAACAAAACAAAACACCGGCCTGAAGGACCGAGAAGAAAACAACAGAATGAACAAACGGAAGTATTACAAAAAAACAATAAGAACATACACCACACAATAAGCCACACAAATACAAAACAAAAACTAATACAACACGTAAGCATAAAATAAAAAACACATAGGGCACGTTAACAACATGAAAGTTAAGACATGAAGGCCAGACACACACACACCCAAACACCCGCCACGCCACAAAACAAAGGGAGAGGCACGGGCACAAACTACCAGAAGGCAGACAAAACAGCCAGAAGGGCACACAGCACAAAAGAATACAATCACTCGTATTTGCGCGGAAACGCGTCCCGAGAGAAGCGTACATGGTACGCCTCCCATCGTAACCACTGCCAAGGGTCCTGACCATCCACCGGGGACGCCATCTTATCCGGGACGTTGGCCACAAACACCCGCAAACATGGCACCCAAACCGTATCACACCGGAACCGAGTGACCGGTACATGGTCCCACACCTCATCACCGAAAGGTAGCTCAGCAACCCGCGACCAGTGACCCGACGGCATCACAGACTTCGGTGACACGGCCCCCAAGTGCCCAACGGTCAACCTCCGAGGAGGGAGCGTGGTAGAAGGCACCACCACAGGGGCATCAGCGCCCACGGGCACACCACCGCACGACCGCGTGGGAACCGAACCGCGCACATCTTTCCGTAAGGTCACCAGCAGGCCACGCCCAGACCCACCATCCCCACCCACTCCGGCAGCGGAGGCCACCACTCCCCACCGCGGAGAGGCCCCCGGCGGAGAAGGAACAGCAGGCACACTCGCGACACGGACACCAATGTCAGCAGGCGCATGGACGTCCGCCACCACTAACTGCGGAGCCAGCAACGTAACCGGAACCATTCCATCCACACCCAAGGCCTCACAGTCACTAAAGTCCCCAACATCGGCCCAGGTAGACGACGAAGGCCGGGATCGTTTGGGCACCGGCCAGATCGTCAGAGCCGGAAGCCGACCCAGAAACATGGGCACTACTAGCCGGACGAACTGACGTCCGCCGCAAAACGGCAGCAGCCTCGACCACAGGGGGAACCGGACCACACACAACAGGGGACCCCACAGCCACCCCAGCACCCAGCACAGCCGGGATCCGAGGCGAGGATGCAGGGCCAGGCGCAGCAGCTGAAGACAGGTGAGCAGACGGTGAGGAGGGCGCAGCAGAAAGGCCCACAGGAGCAGCAGGGACAGGAGCAGGAGTATCCACCGATGGCATCGCAACATCCTGAGGAGGGCCGGCGACATCCGGGGGAACGTCAGGCGACGCCGGGGTAGCCGCAACAACGAGCGGGTCGGTCACTGCATCCCCGGAGTCCTCGTCCAGGGGAAGCGGAGGAAAATCTTCTTCCCGGAATAGGTTGACAGGAGCAACCGGAGCCGCATCGCACCCGGCAGCCTGATGCCCCACCAGGCCACACCGGAAACAGGTCCGAGGCTGTCGGGCATAGTACACCCGGATGTAGCACCCCAGGAGCCGGACCGAAGATGGAATATCCGACCGCAGGCGCATCCCCAAGGTGCGAATGTTCGTCCGTCTCCCGGCATACCTCCCAGAGGATATCGTGTTGACCCTCACACTGATGACCGCTCCAAACCGCTGAAAGTAACGCCGAAGAAGATCCTCGGGAAACTCCAGGGGCGCCCCATGCACACTGACATAAGTCAGCGCACCACTCCGGTCGGATATGGAGACAGAGCCGGCACCACCCGGCATCGACAACGAGCGTCCCTCGTAACGACTGAGGAAATCACGGTATACTTCCTCCGTCACAAGCTTGATGACAACTCGATGGGCAGTCACAAGCTCAATACCGTCAACGTCCATCACAGGGACATGAAGCAAGTCGCACAGAACCACGGCTATTTCCGGATATCCAGCACGACCAGTGAACTCCAGGCCCACGGAGTTCACGCGCTTGATAGATGGAAGGGGACCACCCATGGTAAGCTCGCCACGTCAACACGCAGCCCGCAGCAACAACAGGGGGGGGGGGGGCAGAAACTCCCACACCCCCTCTGGTGACGAAAACGGCAAACACCTCAAACCACCAGAGGCCAGACGACACGTCTGTACCCCACGGCAGCTCCAGGCGGACTTCAGTTTAAAAGACAAGTGAAACACTAATTGGCTTCAAAATAAATGAGGTAGTCCAAAAAAATGTAGTCATACCTTGCCAAGTCACTATAGAACATAAGCAATGGTACCCACTGAAATTGAATATGGTATTTACAGAATTAGCGAACTTTGTGCTCAAAAGAAAACACACTTCCGCCCCCTCACGTCACCTGTCAAATATCAGTTGGTCCGTGCCCTACTACTTGTGAGAAAGATTATTGCTTGTTTTTTCCTGGCGCCGCGCGCCCCGTTTCTTTAACTTCTCGCGAACCACTATATTTACTATTCACATGACATATCTATGATTCCAATAGGACGCGATGCACTACCTCACTGGTCTCACGATCACTAACTTATTCTCACTGCACTCAAAGTGATATTTCACCGTACCAAGAAGCTACACTGTTCTTGATAATATTTACTATGAATGCACATAATCACTGTACTGTTCTTTGAATCTATAATTCCTCTTAAAAGGCGATTTCACAAGTGATCACTTCACATATATGAAATTATTCAATACACAGGCATATACATAGATAAATCATTAATCAATACACAGGCATATATATATATATATATATATATATATATATATATATATATATATATATATATATATATATATATATATATATATATCATAGATATCAATAATAGTATTTATATAAAGATTGGGCACATAGCCTAACACCAATAACTGGTTCACTAGTATATGTATATAATAATCACATGAAATAAATTCTAGTCACAGTAAAATCTTTAGTAAATCCAGGTGCTTGCACACACCACATATATATATATAATAAATGAATACTGTGAGTGCTCTGTATAGCCTCACTACGCACGCTGTGCCCTCTGTGACATAGATTCAGGTCAGACTTGCTCACTACATGAAAGATACTCTGGCTAAATATATATATAGCTAACTAAAGGGGAATTGGGAGGGTAACTGTAAACACCTACTGCACCTATCCTATGATGAGAGTTGAGTTGCAGCTCCTGGTCCAGGCTCTCGCCTCGTACACCCTCCAGAAACACAAGCCAACGTCTCAGGATGACCGCGTCTCGCCGCTTCTGTCCACTGCAGGTCCGTGCTCCTCCTCCACGTCTTTGCAGGGTTGGAGTCGGTCTCCTGGCCGTCAACTTTCCTCCCAATTACGGCAGCCAGCCTACGTCTCGGCGGTAGTCGTACGGATTCCCAATTAGTTTCTGGTCACTGCACTCCCAGTGGAACTGGCCCCGCCACTACGATGTCACTGTGAGGTTATCAGACGTCCCAGATGATACTGCAGTAAGATACTTAAGCAGTATCATCTGGGACGTCTGATAACCTCACAGTGACATCATAGTGGCGGGGCCAGTTCCACTGGGAGTGCAGTGACCAGAAACTAATTGGGAATCCGTACGACTACCGCCGAGACGTAGGCTGGCTGCCGTAATTGGGAGGAAAGTTGACGGCCAGGAGACCGACTCCAACCCTGCAAAGACGTGGAGGAGGAGCACGGACCTGCAGTGGACAGAAGTGGCGAGACGCGGTCATCCTGAGACGTTGGCTTGTGTTTCTGGAGGGTGTACAAGGCGAGAGCCTGGACCAGGAGCTGCAACTCAACTCTCATCATAGGATAGGTGAAGTAGGTGTTTACAGTTACCTCCCAATTCCCCTTTAGTTAGCTATATATATTTAGCCAGAGTATCTTTCATGTAGTGAGCAAGTCTCACCTGAATCTATGTCACAGAGGGCACAGCGTGCGTAGTGAGGCTATACAGAGCACTCACAGTATTCATTTATTATATATATATATGTGGTGTGTGCAAGCACCTGGATTTACTAAAGATTTTACTGTGACTAGAATTTATTTCATGTGATTATTATATACATATACTAGTGAACCAGTTATTGGTGTTAGGCTATGTGCCCAATCTTTATATAAATACTATTATTGATATCTATGATTTATATATATATATATATATATATATATATATATATA
>WNGS01006432.1:0-14117 GCA_020271785.1 Procambarus virginalis | reverse complement strand
TCACATATATGAAATTATTCAATACACAGGCATATACATAGATAAATCATTAATCAATACAAGGCATATATATATATATATATATATATATATATATATATATATATATATATATATATATATATATATTCATAGATATCAATATAGTATTTATATAAAGATTGGGCACATAGCCTAACACCAATAACTGGTTCACTAGTATATGTATATAATAATCACATGAAATAAATTCTAGTCACAGTAAAATCTTTAGTAAATCCAGGTGCTTGCACACACCACATATATATATAAATAAATGAATACTGTGAGTGCTCTGTATAGCCTCATTAGCACCTGTGCCCTCTGTGACATAGATTCAGGTGAGACTTGCTCACTACATGAAAGATCTCTGGCTAAATATATATATAGCTAACTAAAGGGGAATTGGGAGGGTAACTGTAAACACCTACTTCACCTATCCTATGATGAGAGTTGAGTTGAGCTCCTGGTCCAGGTCTCCCTCGTACACCCTCCAGAACACAAGCCAATGTCTCAGGATGACCGCGTCTCGACCATTCTGTCACTGCAGGCCGTGCCCCTCCTCCACGTCTTTGCAGGGTTGGAATCGGTCTCCTGGCCTCAACTTTCCTCCCAATACGGCAGCCACCTACGTCCTCGGCCGGAGTCGTACGGATTCCCAATTAGTTTCTGGTCACTGCACTCCCAGTGGAACTGGCCCCGCCACTATGATGTCACTGTGAGGTTATCAGACGTCCCAGATGATACTGCTTAAGTATCTTACTGCAGTATCATCTGGGACGTCTGATAACCTCACAGTGACATCGTAGTGGCGGGGCCAGTTCCACTGGGAGTGGCAGTGACCAGAAACTAATTGGGAATCCGTACGACTACCGCCGACACACCTGACGCCTCACTCTCAGCACATCAACCCGCTTCTTCCCTAACCGGTCTCCACTGCCTCATTAACACTCCCTTCTCCACGAAGAAGTGAGTTGTGACTCGGGTCGGCGAGACCTCCTTCAGCCTCCCGTACCAACTCAGGAAATCCTCCTTTGCAGCTCACCTAGACGGGTGCGGTCAATGCCTAGAGGACTGGTGAGAGTAACTTGGACACTCCTATCCGACCCTTCCTCACCTGTCGCTTTTCCTCTGGCCTCCTCTCGGAACAAATGATCGAGCCCCAGGTCACCCGGCATGTCCTCTTCGGCGTGACCAGATCCGCTCACATCATCTTCCCTCACGTCTCGTCCCGACGTCACCGCGCATACCGGAAATGCCACTCTCGCAATTTCCATTTCGCCACTACTGGCGCCCACCCTGCTGCTCTGTCGATAGGGTTCTATACACTCCTCACCTTTAATCAAATTCGGGAGAACACATCCCCACAGGAGTCATTCCCTAGGATCACCTGAGCTTCCATCCTGGGCAGTAGAGCACAGACCCCTACTACGAGAGTCTGGCAACCATAGTCTGAATTAAGAGTCACCTTATGAAGGGGCATCCTCACGTGTCCCCCAACGTCCTTATCAGGGCTTCCCCTGTACTGGAACGTCTGTAGTCCTCGGGGAAGAGGGATTCACTAACAAGGGTGAAGTCGAATCCAGTGTCCCTCAGCATCCTTGCTGGCACAGGATCAGCTCCTCTTATCTTCACCGTCCCCTCACACACAAAGGGGTGAATCCGCTTCTCCTGTATCACTGGCACATCACCTTCATTATCGTTGGCTTCTTCGCTTCCTATCCTCGCGAAAGCCACATTCCCACTGTGCCTTGGCGGCTGCACTCCCTTGCGAAGTGTCCTCGTCCCCCACAGTTGTAACACCGACCACCTCTCCCGGGCGACCCTCTACTAGTCACCCTGGTAGCACCAACGGTAGAGGTTCCCTGGGTCCTCCTAGGACTCCCCGTCGTCGGTTCCCGGGCAGCGGCACTCGCTCCCAGCTAGGTCCACCGCTCACAGCTTGGGGCTTCCTTCCCGCGTCCCTTGAGCTCTTAAACCTGGTTACCTCATCGGGCACACTACTCTTGGGAGAGCCCCCACTCGTCCTCGCTCCTCCTGAACTCCTAAAGTTCCCTCCCGACCTGGGGTAAGGCGAGTGTCTGGGCGGCCCCTCCCTCCTGAGATGCAGTGCCTCCTCCAGCATGTCGGCTCGGTCCGCTGCAGCCTTTAGGTCCTTAATACCTGCTTCTCTCACCCTTACTCGCAACTCTGGATGGAGCACTGACATAAACTTCTCCATCACTATCAGTCGTTTGATATCATCCGCCGACTCCGCTTCCTCCGCCTTCAACCACCGTAGGAACTTCCGTTCCATATCCCTGGCGGTCTCGGCGTAAGACTTTCCCGACGCTCTTGTACACTCTCTGAACCGTTTCCGGTACATCTCCGGAGTCAGCCGGAATGAGTGGAGCACCGCATTCTTAATTGCGTCGTAATTAGCACACTCTTCTAGGTCCAGCATGTTGTAGGCCTCCCGGGCCTCACCAGTCAACCTGCCCTGGACCAGAGCAGCCCAATCATCTTCTGGCCACTCCTTCAGAGTTGCTATCCGTTCAAAGTGTTCAAAGAACGCCTCGCTTCTTGTGGTTCGAACGTAGGTAAGTCACGCTCCCTTACCTTGAAGTCATCCCGCCGTGCAGGTAGTGCGGGCAGACCACGCTCAACACAACGCAACATGACTTCTTTCTTTGCCTTTATCTCCTCCAGTCGCAGTTGTCTCTCTCCTTCTTCTCGCTGCAGCCGTGCTTCTCGCTCCTCTCGCTGCATTTGCGCTTCCCTTTCCTCTCGCTGCATTTGCGCTTCTCTTTCCTCTCGCCTCAGCTGGGCTTCCAGTTGCATCTTCATTATGTTCAGTTGCAGGCTCCTCTTACTACAGCTGGACCTTCCACTGCTCCCATGTTCACTGTGAATTCTCTCCACACTGGTAGGCGCTTGGGGTGGCTCTAGTCGGGACGGTTCACCTTGCGACGGCTCTTCTTGGGACGGCTCTCTTTGAGACGGCTCCTCTCCCGTCGCCTCCTCTCGAGCTGTGAGCTGTGCCATGATCTCTATCCTTCGCTCTGCAACCTTAGTCGTCCTCAACCTGATCCCAAAGTGGTTTGCCACTTGTTGGAGCTGGGCCTTGGTACACTCTTCCAAAATTCTCTCGTCCCTTGTGTCAATAAATTTCTTTACTTTATCCTCCTCCATCTCTATATCGTCGAGCATACACGACAGCACAGACAAGTTAGTAGGTACTAATTTCACCGTTTCAGTCCCTTAGCTGGTTGGGTAACAGTACTCTGAATTCACTGGCTACACTGTATTTGTACCCTGGCAACACTGTCTTGAAATCTTGGGCAACACTGTAGCTTGATCAACACACCTTGGCAACACCGTAGCTTGATCCACTCTTCTTGGCGAAGTCTCCAGTTCTTGGCTACTGTGGTTCGAATCCTGGCGAGGTCGCCAGTTCTCTGTCACGGGGGGTGGGCCGGGGCTCTGCTAGCACTCGGCTGCTAGGGGCTCGAAAGGCCGAATACTCAGCCCCTCCGACTCCCGGGAATCACCGGAGTCTCCTTGGTCCCACAGGAGAGGACCAGCAATGCCCACCTCCGCAGGTCTTTGCTTCTACCACTGAAGGGGTGCCACTGACTCACCCTGGAAGCCCTTCAGTCAACCACGGGGAAACTGCTATCAGCAATCAGCTATCAGCATGATCACACATATGACTATAAGTAATACAAGAGAATGATAAAATAACGATAATGAATCTGGAGATCGCTAGCGACTCTTCTGTCACGTCCTCCAGGCTCCTTCAACTAGGCAGAAAGACAGGAGTCACACACTCTCACAGAAGGGCCTCTTCACCACGTCGGCTCCTCTTCTTCACTGTCCTGCCATCCTCACACATTGTCCTCTCTGACAGTCCTGGACATAAGCTGCCCTGCAGCCTATTCTGCTACTAAAGCATTAATATCCTATCTCCACATATATAAGTGAATATAATGGCCTATCTAGCCTACTCTCACAAATGGGTAATGGGAGGGAAAATGATCTACCTTAACAATCCTTGGCTTACGACGCCTGTCCCTCGATGGTGTGAGGGTCCTATGCTTCCTGAGTCGATCCTCGGCGATCCAGGAACGTTCCCACAGGTCCTCAGGTGTCGTGAAGCCTTCGCGTCTTCGCCGTTCCAATCCCTGGGGTTCAGCTATGCCAGTCCTGGTCCATCAATGGGCGCTGAGCTGATCGGTATATTCACACACACGTTCCTTCCACAAGGTACTGCTTCTCGTCCTAGGAACGGTGTCATCCCTCCAACACCCTCAGTGGATGTGACCCAGTCACAGCTATGCCTGCCCGCCACACCTTTCAGGCCCTCATCGTCACGCGCCGCCGCCCAGCGTCGTCGCTGACAATACTCCAAGTTTGGCACTTCTCTGCCCACTCAACTTGGTTCCTTTTTGCTTCCCAGAAGCGCGGGGCCTCCTATATATAAGGTGGGCTGCGATGGCTAGCACTAATCCACTGAGAAAGGCCTGTAAAGCCTCCAATTCTTGAGAGCTGACCGAGATGCGTCCTCACGCTTCTACCGTCAGTTCAACTCTGACGTTGGCACCGCCCGGGGCACTCGGTGACGTCACGGCGAGCTCTGATTGGTCGCCCGTGACCCGAGTCACCCAATCCGCACACAGCTTGGCGTCCATTCCAAAACGTCATATCACCCGTAGGGGATACTCTTTCATTTATATTCTGGGCACCAATTTCCCCTTACTTACAACTTATAATGTAAGTTTCTCCTTTAGCTGGCGGCCGATCTGGTCGCCACATATACCAACAGACTTCCCTGTACTTCGGAGAAACAGTAGGGAGAGTCGATATGACTCTTATAGCAGGCAAAGGAAAGAGATTAGGAGAGGGCACCGTAACAATATATATATATATATATATATATATATATATATATATATATATATATATATATATATATATATATATATATATATATATAACTGAAAACTCACACCCCAGAAGTATCTAGTCCTGGGGACCATTCAGGCTTGTTTGCATATATATATATATATATATATATATATATATATATATATATATATATATATATATGTATATATATAAATGGGGTGCCACTGGGGCAGTGAGGGCCACGCCGGCACCCTGTAGGCCTCCCACAGTGAAGGTGTGGGGGGAGGGGGTGTTGTTGTGCGGTGCGGCGAGGGGGGGTCACCCATGTGCCACCCAGTGATTATATAAATATATTTGGAAAAGAAAAACAGAAATTAGCAATCATGTTTAGTGTTAATGGAGCTCACAGTGTGTCAGTCTACAAAGTGTATGATTCATTCACCATTGTGCAGTGATATACAAGTAAATTGTACCAGTGTTTAAGTGTCACCCAGACCCCCCTCTCCCCTCAAGGCGAGCGGTGTCCGGTCAACCCCCACCCCCTCCCGGCCCGCCGGCCTCACCGCACCACTGTACCTCCTGCCATCCCACCCCCACCCACCCTGCGGCTGGGCGTCTCCCACCCACCTATTCACCGCCCACACAGTGCCTGTTGCAGAGATGTGTCACCCTCCATGCACCCAGATATGGCACAGGTCACAGCAAGCATTCAGGTTCTTCCCAAAAGGGAGGGAGACACAAGTACCCACATGAGTGGTGAGTGCGAGGGACAGCTAACTACCCCTGCCGCCACCACCCGTGATCACCCTCCCACGCCACGCCTATGTCACAGCCCGCCCGGGGGACGGAGGGGACTCCCCCAACTAACCAGGAACCCCTCAGCCAAGAACACGGTCCTGGGAACAATGTACCCAGAGGGGGACCCAGACTCAGAGGAACGTGTCGGGTTTGTGAGGAATCTCACAGCCTTAGAAACGATGGAACCCTACGTCAGCACCACGGCTGTGAGGGTTCATGGACGTTACCTGTAGAGAGGGAAGGCCCACAGGCCCCCCCGGCACCCCCACACATCCCAGAAAACTTCATGTCATCAGATGACCTCCTGGGGGCCATCAAAGCATCCACCACCAGAACTCTTCCCCACATTCCTAAAGCTGCGCGCCCATTTGCAGCAGGGAAATATACAGACCTTCTAAGGAAAGTGAATGAACGGTCTGAAAATCTTAATGCTGCAGCCACCATCAAAGCATGGCATAATTTGCTTCTGTTTGGCAATATTTGCTTAGGCGTACCTGCAAGAGGAGGCAAGTCACTAGCCTTATCAGTCACTAGGGCAATAAATAATTTCCCCAGAGCTGACAACTTGATCCCCATCCCTCCTCAACGCAAAAACCGTCGTGGAAGACCCAAGAGTTCCAATGATAATTTTAAGCTTGGAACACAAGTGACCAAGAAAATTGAAGAGGGCAACACAGTAGGGGCAATTAGGTTACTTACCAGTGAAGAAACAATCGCCCCTAGAGATACAGCAACTGCCGACTCACTGAGAGAGAAGCACCCTCCCAGAGTATCATGGGAACCCACTGCTCGGGACACAAATGCCCCAGACATGGGACCTCTATTCCTCCAAGCATCAGAGATATACAAAGCCATCATGTCATTTCCACCAGGCTCAGCAGGGGGATACACTGGAGTAAGACCTCAGCACCTCAAGGAGATGACAAACCCAGTTCTCGGAGAAGTTGCCGAGACACTGCTGTCAGAGATCACGAAGTTTGTCAACGACTGTCTCTCCGGGTTGATCCCAGATACAATTAAACCGTTCTTCTTCGGAGCATCCCTTTGTGCCCTTAAGAAGAAGGATGGTGGAGTCAGACCCATTGCCGTGGGCAACACACTTCGGCGCCTTGTTGCTAGGGCAGCTGTCAGAAAAATCAGCATAGACGCTGCAACGATGCTTCGACCCCATCAACTAGGTTTTGGTGTCCCCCATGGCTGTGAAGCAGCAGCTCATGCAGCACGAGCCTATATCAAGGACCTCCCAGAAAATAAGGCATTAATTAAATTAGACTTTAAAAATGCCTTCAACCAGGTAAAAAGGGATGTGGTACTGGAAGCAGTTCGAACCAGCTTTCCTTGTCTACTTCCTTTCGTTTCAGCAGGGTACAGTAGGGAATCGACACTGTTGTTTGGGGAACATGAAGTTGTTTCCGCAGAAGGTGTCCAGCAGGGAGACCCACTTGCCCCTTTTCTTTTCTGCATGGCAGCTAAGGAGGTCACAAGTAGGTTGTCCAGCGAATTCAACATCTGGTTCCTGGACGATGGCACCCTGGCAGGGACACAGGAATCCCTGCTAGGAGATCTTCAGCTAGTGAAATCTAGGGGAGAGGAGTTAGGCCTTACACTAAATCCATCAAAGTGTGAAATCATCTCGTCCAACCAACCAATCATAAATGCAGTACAAATCTTATTGCCAGGAGCACAAGTGATCGCTCCCACCGACAGTGTGCTGCTAGGGGCACCTCTGGGCTCGAACGCCATTGAGGTAGTCCTCGAAGAAAAGCTTAAAGACCTGAGGAGGATGGAGGCGCGAATAGGGGCTTTGGATGCTCATGATGCGTTGTACCTTCTTACAAGGTGCCTGGCCTTGCCCAGACTTACCTATTTCCTCAGGTGTGCCCCTTCTTTTGACAGCCCAAAATTAACGGAATACGATTCACTCCTAAAGACAATAACTATGAAAGTGTTAAACCTCTCCCTGCAAGATGACCAGTGGGACCAAGCAACGCTCCCAGTTAGACTCGGGGGTATAGGTATTCGCAAGGCGACACAGTTAGCATTGCCGGCATTCTTATCCTCGACCAGTGCTACAAGTGAATTAGTGAAGGAAATACTACCAGAATACCTAAGGAACTCCATTGGGATTCGTGATCCCAAATTTGTGGAAGGAGCTGGTCGGTGGGACACACTCGCCAATTCACACACCCGACCAACTTGTCCAAACGACGGTAAACAGGCCAAATGGGATAGCCCCATAGTGGAGAACATCGCCAAAGCATTGCTGGACGTAGCTTCTCAGAAGGACAGAGCGCGTCTCCTAGCTGTGCAAGCCCCCCATGCTGGGGACTTCCTGTTGGCAGTCCCTAATTCCGCCTTGGGCACCCGCCTGGATCATCGGGCCCTAAGTATTGGTGTTGCTCTGCGCCTTGCCGCCCCTATCTCCACCGAGCACCGGTGTATTTGCGGCCAGGCACGGGCAGACCAATACGGCAGCCATGGTCTCATCTGTCGTAAGACACAGGGAAAGATTGCCAGACACGAGGCAGTCAATGACATCATCAAGAGAAGTTTGGCTACAGCTGGGTGTCCAGCACAAAGGGAACCCCAGTTGTGCAGACCTGACAACAGCCAAAAACGCCCAGATGGAGTCACCCTGCAGCCATGGAGGGAAGGTAAACAGGTCGTGTGGGATTACACCTGTGCATCTACATTGGCTGATACCTATTTACGTTACAGCTCAGCGGAGGGAGGTGGGGCAGCCACCTTCAGGGAGACCCAGAAAATCCACAAGTACAGAGACCTAGAACGTTGTTACAGGTTCGTGCCGATAGGCTCAGAGACTCTGGGCGCCTGGGGTAAATGTGCACTCAAGTTTTTAAAGGAGGTTGGTGAGGAACTCATTGGGAAAACTAGAGACCCACGAGCAGCCAGTTTCCTGTTCCAGCGCCTCAGTGTCGCAGTGCAGAGGGGAAATGCGTGCTGTATCCTGGGTACGCACCCAACCTCCGAGGAGCTGGACGAGGTCTTCGAACGCTGATTGTTTAATTGTTATATATTTGTGTGTGTGTGTGTGTTCTCTGTAAACTGTAGCATTGCAATAAAATAAAACAAAACATACAAAAAAATAATAGGGGTGGTAGGAGAAGAAAAGAATTAAGTATTCAGTGAGAATCCACAAGATCTTCTCTGAATGCTCTTTGTTTTCTTCTTCGAGGATGTGGGTCCCTGCAATTGCACCAGAGGTGGTACCCCTAATATATATATATATATATATATATATATATATATATATATATATATATATATATATATATATATATATATATATATATATATATATATATATATATATATATATATATATATATATATATATATATATATATATATATATATATATATATATATATATATATATTATATATATATATATATATATTATATGACAATGTCAGACCACGGAGGAAAAATGAAACAGGAATTTCCTTAAGTTCTCCTTCTGAAGATGTATTAATATACGAAAGTACTTAAGGAAATTCCTGTTTCATTTTTCCTCCGTGGTCTGACATTGTTACATTTTTAACCACGTGTTTATTTCGTGATATACACACACACACACACACACGTATATATATATATATATATATATATATATATATATATATATATATATATATATATATATATATATATATATATATATATATATATGTATATATATATATATCCCATATATATATATACATATATATATATATATATATATATATATATTGGTGTATACTGGCAGCAGGTTTTCTTTTACACATGTCTCATTGAATATGACCGCATATTCTGTATTTACTATCTTCTGATTTAGGGCTTCTATCCCTCTAACTATTTTCTTAGCATCAGGGCTTAGCTGAAATAGGAGTTCTCCAAAACTCATTTTCGTAATTTCTGGGTGAAGAAAAGATGTGGATTACTATAGAATGTATTACACTTATTTAAACAATTTGCACGACGTTTCGAACCTCCATGGTTCATTCTCAAGTGAGGAAATGTTACAATGTGGTTTGATTATATACCCGCACTGGGTCAGGTGATAAAACAATAAAGGTGAAAACATAGGGGATACATAGGGGATAAATAGGGTGAAACATAGAGGTAACCGCAGAAGGCCTATTGGCCCATACGAGGCAGCTGGCATCTACATACAAAGATTAATCCAGTGTAATTGGCCTGTTATGTTGGACATTGTCTTCTGTGTTGGCATCGTTATGTTCTGGTCTTGTCCTTACTCTCATTGTGGGAAGAGTAAATAGTTCCGTGATTTGGAACTATCTCACTTCTCAGTAGGCTGCACTTCTCAGTAGGCTGAGAAGTGCGTTCTGGCTACTAGGTACGACATATATATATATATATATATATATATATATTATATATATATATATATATATATATATATATATATATATATATATATATATATATATAGGAATCTCCCGACTGAGTACTTGCCTCAAATGTCCCAACCTAATGCAACGCAGCTGGGTTTAGCCCTGGCACTTTTTCTCCTACACATCTACTTTTTCTAACCCTACTTATTCTTCTTCTGTCGCCACTTCCAAGCTCGCCCTTCGAGATGTCTTATCCTGTATATATTCGGATTCGGTTTCAGTGACAGTCTCGACTCCTCAGCTTTCAAAATTTGTTGCTTTCTAATTAGCTTACAAAATGACGTTATAATTAATCTATTTTTTTAATTTATTAAGGTGCGTCGCCCCGCCTCCTGATCTCACACTCAATGGGTTAATTTCCCGCCAAAAATGTCAGTTCTGGCCTTGTCGCTTGCAAATTCAGCATTAAATTAGCGAGTGCCTAGTTACCAATATTTTTAGACTAAATAGCAAACAATACATAGACCTGTGTAACTATTAAATTCGCTCTCGGGTATTAGAAGACATTCTCATTCTCTACCTAAATTTTGCTGCTGCCAGCTAATAAATAGTGGATTTGAAATTCCGATCAAATTTTTCTTTACTCGTGAAATTTTGTATGCATTTGTTTGTTTACCGTATATTTTGCTATGAGCTATTAGTTTACTTAAACTTGTTAACTTGATCTAACATTTTTGATCCACTGCGGCAAAGTACTTCTTTAGTACTTTGCAGTGGTGTACTTCTAGTAACTTTATTTCTTCCACTGCTTCTTCTTCTCTGCTTTTCGTAATGTTTTACTTTACTTCTAGTAACCTTCGCCGTGGCGATGGTTCGAACCTCACGGACGTAGGTTTGAACCCTCGCCACGGCCCTTGTGGATTTGTTCTTTTACTGTAAGATACATTGATAGACATACTATAGGATACATTGTTGAACATATGTCAGAATCCATATTGGATGAAGATACTATAGGATACTCTGATAGACATACTATAGGATATACTGATAATATAATACAGAATATCATAATGGACACAATACAGAATACACTGATGCATATACTGCAGTATACATTTAAGTGCACGATAAGTTACTGTTGTTAAAGTATGATATTTAGTCAGTATTACAAGACACTTTTACAGGCAAAATACAATATGCTTGTTAAACTGTATATATTTCCTTTCTGTTCCTTCCAAATCTCTCCCATCTTCCCTCCTTTACCAGTCTATCTATTCCCCTTCCAACTTCCGCTTTACCCTTCACCCTAAGTTCAAGTAAGTTAATGAAGGCAACAAAGTTCATACGTCTCTAAGTTATAGAGTAACTTAGGCTATTAATGGTCTTCTGTTGTAAGTACCTCAAAGGGGGTGTCAATGATCCTTCACATCACATACATCATACTTATACACACACACACACACACACACACACACACACACACACACACACACACACACACACACACACACACCACACACACATATATATATATATATATATATATATATATATATATATATATATATATATATATATATATATATATATATATATATATATATATATATATATATATATATATATATATATATATATATATATATATATAATATATATATATATATATATATATATATATATATAGATATATATATATATATATATATATATATATATATATATATATGCACACACACTTGCCTAAACACGCAAGTCAGAAAGTATAGAAACTTTTAGACAACAACACCCACCAGGAGACTCGAACCCTGGCCACCACAATGGCCAGGGTCTATACTTTCTGACTTGCGTGTTTAGGCAAGTGTGTGTGCATCAAGCATAGACAACGTGTTCTCCCATATAACAGGGCTTGATGGAAAACGTCAATTGCCTCTCACTATACCATTGCCTGGAGAGGATGGGTTGTCTGGGAGTTAAATACTCCAGAATTCCAACCTCTTATTAGGGCTCTGAGTGTAGTACAGTGGGTATAAGAGCGTACCTGCCATTGTGGTGGCCAGGGTTCGAGTCTCCTGGTGGGTGTTGTTGTCTAAAAGTTTATATATATATATATATATATATATATATATATATATATATATTATGTATATATATTATATGTATAATATATTATATTATACATTGGAATTGTTTTATATGAATTAATTACGCATTACATAACAAATTAATTATGCATTACATTAAACTAAGTTTATCATTACATCCTTAGAGCAAAACCTTTGAATCTCTTAAAAATTCTCTATCGTGCAATTTTCACACATTCATCTAATGTGATGTGATACATTACAAATATCCTTACTTATATATTTATTTATTAATTTATTTTCAAGAGCATAGTGATATAATGTGTTGGCGCTCGGTATATTAGACATCCCTTATAATTTTTCACAAACATTGCCAATAAATACTAATACCCAAATCTTAATTTCGTGTACAATGAGTACTCCTACCATATGTGAAGGACGAGTTCGTGCTTATCCAGACATAATGTTTTAATTATTGCTGTTCATTATAGATCTCTTGATTTTCTCAGCCCAATGTTGGTATATATGTTTTTGAATCGACTTAATCCTGTCTTGCTTCCCGGCCGTCCCTCACGGTCAACTGTCCCTCGATAGAATCCTTGGTGAATCGGACACCTTTGATATCGCTTGTCTTATCGCTTTTTGTTCTCGTATTGGCACACTTGGTGATATTTTCGTGCCTTTTGAATATCCCGCACATGTGATGGTGCTACATAGCCTCCTCGGCTTGGTGCCTTCTTCCCCATCCACTTGGACTGGACGGGTAGAGCGATGGTCTCGCTTCATCAGGTCGGTGTTCAATCCCCGACCGTCCAAGTGGTTGGGCACCATTCCTTCCCCGTCCCATCTTAAATCCTTATCCTGACCCCTTCCAAGTGCTATAAGTCGTAATGGCTTGGCCCTTTCCCCTGGTAATTAAAAATTGCTGTCTTCTTTTTTGATAATTACATAATCATTGTCTTAATTTGTGCTAGTCTTTGCTATTACAGCAGCAGACTCAAAATCTTACATCCCCTCCTCATCTCATGACTCACTCAACAAACCTCCATAAGACTCCACCTTCACCTGGTGGTGGCTCAGAGGGTCACCGACCGCGCCACTCACCCCCTCCACCACAACTCTCCCACGCCCTCTTTCCCACAGCCATCTCCGCGCTGGTTTCCACTTGGACATACACAGTGGGTGCGTTAACATATATACAAATCTTTGATACATATTACAAATCTTCTCCAAATAACAAAAATAGTTACACCAGAAAACATCGAACCTGTACCATAGTTTTAACCTAAAGATGTTCAAGCCGAGAACACATAATTTACATACTCTGTACGTTTTGGAAGGAGGA
The DNA here is from genome assembly GCA_020271785.1 of Procambarus virginalis. Taxonomy (NCBI): domain Eukaryota; kingdom Metazoa; phylum Arthropoda; class Malacostraca; order Decapoda; family Cambaridae; genus Procambarus; species Procambarus virginalis. Next base: position 624 of record WNGS01006432.1, on the reverse strand, counting down.
TCTGTCTTACAGACTTAGGAGGTAGTGTTGTATTACCACAACATCCCACCTTGCGCCCAGGAAAACATAGACTGCCAGATTAAATGCTGGTTGAGTCACGTACACACCATGAGAACAGACAGTCAGTGTTGATCTTCAACAGTGAGGCTTCAGACTTCAGTGCAGAGCTAGGCTCGCTGCGGCCACTCCGACGCTAGTCAGCGCCAACCATCCTGCACATTACAAGCTGCTCTCTTTTAAAAGTCGTCACAATACCATCACGTCGTCAATGTTATAACTGGCAATTATCATAGTGTGTAAGCGGAAGTAGAACGTCTTCCAAACTCCATCATATATATACAACTGTAATATATGATGCCTTGCATTGGACATTTTACACTTCCGAGGACGATGTTTACGTGGGTGTTGGCGTGGGTGCTGACGAAGGCGGTGCTGGTGATGCATCATCTGTACCCAACAGGCCGCATGCCGGGTGTCCCGTGGTGCCGTCCTTGCTGCAGGCTGCAGGCTTCAGCCCCTCCTGTGTAGCCACCGCCCTCGCCACCTGCACTGACCAGGAAGAAGCCCAACTCATATCATTAATACAGGCGAGTACATTTGAGTTTGCTCTCGATGCACAATCGG
>WNGS01006429.1:47038-60384 GCA_020271785.1 Procambarus virginalis | reverse complement strand
TAGGCAAATTGGGCCTTGCATAGTAGGCTGAGAAGTGCGTTCTGGCTACTAGGTACGAATATGTATATATAAATATATATAAATATAATATATATATATATATATATATATATATATATATATATATATATATATATATATATAAACATATATATATATATATATATATATATATATATATATAATATATATATATATATATATATATATATATATATATATATATATATATATATATATATATATATATATATATATATATAATATATATATATATATATATATATTATATATATATATTATGTGTGTGTGTGTATAAATCACGAAAATTAACACGTGATGAAAAATATATCTGTGTCAGACCACGGAGGAAGATTTGAAACAGGAATTTCCTTAAGTTCTTTCGTATATTAATACATTTTCAGAACAATGATTTTCAAGTCAATAGGTTTGGACATATATAGGTACGAGAAAGAGGTTAGGTGAGGTATAATGACAAATATATGAATGGGATTAAGTGGATATAACATAAAAGCTGCATCATATGGGCCAATAGACCCCTATTATTACCTACGTATGGGCCAATAGATCCATACATGAATAATAATAGCATAAGATAGTAGATATTAGCAATGAATTAGTGAGACAAATGTGTGTCAATGATCTACTCAAATTGCGTATGTTTTGAATGATCAAACTGATCATCTGTATTAAAGCAGATTAAGATTATGTCCTATTGAAAGTAGTTTTCAATTCGTTATTGAAGAACCCATCTGCAAATCAATTTGCTGAGAACTTTCTGACAAATGAACAAACAAAGGATTAAACAATAGCATGTCTTACAGAGTATTTATGTGGCGAAATTTGACATTTCAAATCTTTAGATGTTAGATGTTTGCCCAACATAGAACCTATTACATTATTACAAAGTATTTTATAAAAATACAGTTATCACTACGAGGGCTGTTTCTATCTAATAGTTTACCAACTGTGATTTTGTAATTGTAAATACATGTAGATCAAACGTTTCAAAGACTTGACGATATTTTCAAACCCAGAAAAATTTGGTAAACAAAACACATTCTTGGGTCAATTTTCTCACTTCATATATTACTATAACATGTAAGACGTGCTTTGCTACGGCAAACATTAAAAAAACTCAGTGGATAACAAAGCTTGAGACCAATAGAATCAATATCTTAAACTCTTCATCTAAGAATTCTAGACTAACAACCCAAAGAGTTCTTAGATACATAGAGGAAAAAATTGATTTTTTTACATTGTATCTATGCCCTGAGAAATAACGAACATAAGATAAATTATTCGTAGGCTTTCTAGCCTGCGTAGACATTTTGAGAAATCATCATAACAACCAATCCTGGTTATGCTAGGGAAATAGACATTATGACCCAATCAACATAACAACCAATCCTGGTGTTGCTGGGGACGGCATTGAACTGGACAGTGAGCAGATACTATCTCATTCCTACTCTTCTCCTTATATCTGCAGAAGAAAATTAGAAATACAAAATAAGTTTACTGTCGTTTAGAAAATGAAATTCAAATTGTAATTACATAAGAACAATAAAATACAGAAAACATCGAGTGCATAATGTGAAGGGGAGAAAGTAAACACCGTGCTGAAATTAATCACGTTTACTAAAATGAAGCTACATAATAACAGGTCGAATACGACTCGCTTATTTTATCTCCTCATATTTTAATATGAGGAGTGGCAACACTCCTCATATTAGTCAATAATAATAATATTATGGCAACACCCCACAGTTTCCACAAATTATGAATCACGAGGTTATTCTTTTTCTATGACTGTTTTCTACAACATTAGGCCTTCTATACCTCTACTCAAATAATATGCAGCATTCTGGGTCTCTACATAAGTAACGAATGTGTAATTATTTACTTTCTAAAAGAATAAAAATTAATTTCACTCAATGTCCGGCCTTTCTCCTAACATTATTTTCTGCTTAGTACCTTTAAATTTAATATCATATTTACTAACAAGAAGGGGAGGAATGAGAAGGCCAGTTTATCTACTTTAATAATCGCTCCTGTATGCTGTATTCACCGCAGGCCATAGTGCCGAAATGTAGCTCCTCTCGGTCTCCTCTCCACTGATTTCCTCCCTCTGTACTCAACCGATAAGTCTCCACCTCACATGATATGCTGCTCTCTTCCACCGAATTTTTCTCACGAACTAATAGGAGACAGCAAATTTTGCCTCCCGAAAGTTGTCGTCACTGCTACACCAGAGCAGGTCTCGGCCACCGATCTTCTCTAATCAGCTCCTTGCTGTACGAATGGTCCTCGGGTTGCACCTCAAACTTCCCAGGGCCTCCTCTCGAGACAAACTTAGTGTCGGAAATTTCCCACCTCCAAACTACCAACACCTGATACAACTAGATAAATATATTGTATCAGAAAATTAACATTACTAACCATATTAATTTCAAGTCAGGAAACTTCTAGAAATCTTTGAGAAAATGTATAGGAAGATTGTGTCAGCCAGCATCGATGCGGCGTCACTATTAATCTTCGCTTATTGTTCATATTTCCAGTCTATTATTTCTTTATATCAGAAAACATTATTTTAGATTGGAATTAATTAAAACTTAATAAGAATTAACCTGTAAACTGTGCAACACATCAATAGCTGTGGTGAGTAACTGTCATGGAATAGCACCCTACAGCTATTGATGTGTTTGAGTACCATGCACGATTTGAAAGTCCCGCGGCTACAGAGTTCTCATCAACTTCCTTAGGGCTCGTGTAAACAGCAACCCGCTCTCGCACAAGACACCAAATATATGAATTATTGCTTATAGTCAATATTTTGCTTATGAATTAGTACATGTGTGGAATATTCCCAGTTATATTTTATCAAGGCCCAAACTCTTCCTCACTTACCAATTTACGTCTCACAGTGCCTGTCCATCGCCGTAGACAGCAGAATAGTCGTGATTGGTTCAATTATAATGAAAATTGTAGTTTTCAGGTCCCACAAGGGTTGTAAAATTTACCTCTATTGTCCATGATCTTAGAATATTGTAGATAAGCTACATCCTATTGAAGGCTCATAGTTTTGTTTTGAGAAATATTAGTTGTTCTTAGTGAATTATAATAAGCACTATAAATTATTACATATAATAAGGGTGCTTCGCCAATCAACATTATATACACTAGTCTGTGCTTTAAAAATCTTAAAAAATGTATTGTAGGAACGTCAACAGAAAACGATGTTACGTTGGAATGTCTATGGGGTAAATTACTGCAAACAGGATTGAATAGTGTCTCCTACCTACTGTAGGATGGGTATAAGGTCCACTACCACCTGTTAGGTGGGTAAGGTTCCATACCACTTGTAGGATGGGTCCGGGCCCAACAACTGCCCATTGGATATATGGGGACCACTATCATCCACAGGATGGGTACGGGGTACAATACTGCCTAATGGATGGATATATTGTCCTCTCCCACGCACAGGATGAGTATGGCGTCCCCTACCGCCTGCAGGATGGGTATGGAGTCCACTACTGCCCACAGAATGGGTATGGGGACCACTATCATCTACAGGATGAGTATGGGGTCCACTTCTGCCCATTGCATAGGTATATGTTCCACTTCCGCCCACAGGACGTGTGTGTGTGGAGTCCACTACACCACCCACAGTATAGGTATGGGGTCCACAATCACCCACAGGATGAAATTTGTATCTACTAACGCCCACAAGATGAGTGTGGCCTCCATTGCCGCCCACAGGATAAGTATAGGGTCCAGTACCATCCACAGAATGGATATATACTTAACTACCGCCGACAGGATGAGTATATCGTCTACTACCGCCCACAGGTACTTTTACCTGAATAAACATTTTGAGTTTGATTTCGATTTTGATTTGATTTTAGTGTACCCCATAGACAGTCCAATGTAACATCGTTTTCTGTTGACGTTTCTACAATCCATTCTTATTTTTCTTTTCACAGATTTTCAAAGCATACACTATTTTATATAATGTTGATTTGGGAAGCACCATTATTATATGTAATAATATTTTTTTATTATTCATATATATACAGGAAGGTACATTGGGATTGTGAGGATACATAGCAATAGTCTCAATGCACAATAAAGCATCTACCTCAGTACCATTGTAAAATTTTACTCTTAAATCTAATCTTACCCTATTCTTTTTAAATTTTAAATTTAATTGTACTGATTTATGTCATTTATTGAAATTAATTATTGATCTCATTTTGTTCTTTTAATTAAGTTCATACTAATTATAGGATAAAAAACTAAGCTAAATAAAATTAATTATCTATAAGATTATTTTACTTTACAATTATCATTTGTCAATTTTTTTATATAATCATCTTGACAATCTCTACTGATTTTTTGTTCTCTCCACCAAACTTGTGTATCCTTCATGGCTATCTTGTAATCTTTATTCTACTTCTATTTTTTCAATTCTTTTGTTTACTTGCATTTATTGTTGTGTTTTGCTATAATTATTCTCTAATTATAGCAGACTTAGTACTTATGTAAGCATTTTCCTCAGTGTCTTAGTAAAATCTTGCTCATAAATATAATCCTACCCTGTTATAATTAAAAATTAAAAAATTTAATTTTTAAATTTAATTGTAATTTGATTTATACATCATTTATTGTAATTAATTATTGAGCTCATTTTGTTTTCTTAAGTTCATACTAATTATAGATTCACAACTAAGCTGTTTTAAATAATTTATTTTTAAGAATATTTTTTACTTACGATTATTATTTGACTCTTTATTTTTTGCTATATATTATTCTTGTCAGTCTACTGATTTTTTCTTCTGTCTTAACCTAACTATTGTATCCTTCCTGGCTATCTACCGGGATCTTTACTCTACTTCTAATTGTTTCTATTTTTTGTGTACCTACGTTTATTGTTGTGTTTTGCTATAATTACTTTCTATTTACAGCAGATTTAGTATTTAACTGTTCCTGTAATTGCTTATCTTAGTGTATCGTGACATTATTGTATCTATATGCTTACTGATATTGATCCTGATCGAAATCTTCTTTCCCATATCCTCACAAATCAGCACGTTGATCATCATTACTGCAGGTATTACACAGCAAATCTTGCAAAAAACAAACTCCTAAATAGCACCTGCTTATCAGTTTACAACCAAAATGTTAGGTCACTTCCCTGGAAACACAAACCGAAACTGTCTCTATTTTCCGCTTGTGGCAACTTGAAATAAAGTTGTTACATCTTGACTTAACATGTTTATGACGTATTAGAACGTTGTTACAACTTGTTATATTGGTTGTTATAACTGGTTAGGAGGTGTTAAAACTTGTTCGAACCTTGTACCAACGTCGTAGTTTCGGTGTGTGTTTGGAGGGTTGGTAAACATTTTGATGATATAAATGCACTACTTACAGCACTAGGTACTAAATTATCATTCATCATTTTAACAGAAACTTGGCTAAGTAAAGACTATACCCAACTCTACAATTTAGCTGGTTATAAAGCCATTCATAACTGCAGGCCTAATAAAAAAGGAGGTGGCACAGCAATATATTACAAAGATACCTTCATCTGCAATAGTGTCATTAGTGATAGAGACAGCTATTGTGAATATACCTTTGCCAAGTTCTCCAGTAAATCCATGAAATCCTCCCTGACTATCGGTGCCATCTATAGATTTCCTAAGACCAACATAGCTTCATTCTCAGACAACGTAAGGAATCTTATCATAAATAACAATCTCAACAAAAATCACATCATTCTGGGAGGTGATTTCAATATTGACCTGGGTCTTCAAAACAACCCTCAAGTTGACTATTTCCGTAACAGCATGTACTCCTGTATGCTAATCCCCACAAACACCAAGCCCACCCGAGTCACTCAAACATCTGCCACCACCCTGGATCACCTATGGACTAATATAACAGCTCCCCTTACATCTGGGGTAATTTATGACAGAACAACTGACCACTATCCTACCTTCCTCATAGCAAACATGGACAAAACACCACCAGAAAGCAAGAAACTCTCATTCAGGCTACGCAGTGAATCAGCTTAGGCAATCTCTCTAATGCACTTCACAATATTAACTGGGAATCTGAATTTAATAATACACAGGATATGAACTCATTAATTAACCTCTTTCTCTCCAAAACTCTAACCCTCTACAACACTCACTGTCCCCTCTTTACCAAACAAGTAACTGATAAAAGAAAAAATAACCCGGGGCTCACAAGTGGCATAATTAAATCAATCAACAAAAAACATGAATATGAAAAGAAATTTAGGATTGGCCTAGTTACAAAGGAAGTAGTTAAAAGGTACTCATCTGTGCTTACCAGTATCATAAGAAAAGCTAAACTTTCATATTATGAGACTAGATTCAAAGAAGCAAAAGGCAACATGAAAAGCACATGGAATACCATCTCTAATATCCTAGGAACTAAACAACACTCCCACAACCAGATGACACTCTCTAAGGATGGCCTTACACCGTCATCTGATTTAGAAATGGCGAATGAATTTAATAGCTTCTTTTCATCGGTTGGTGCTAACCTTGCCAGTAAAATCCCACAGACTCAGACACATATCAACACATATCTCTCAGGCAGCTATCCAAACTCTCTTCTCCTTTCACCAGTCAGCCAGACAGATGTTGTGTCCATCATACACTCACTAAAAACCAAAGCTGGGAACATCAGTGAAATCCCATCCATTGTATACAAGAGCGCCTCCCATGCCCTTGCGCCACCTATAGCTCTGCTGTTCAACAAATCCCTTGAGTGTCACACCTTCCCTGATATCGTTAAAAAAGCAAGAGTAACGCCAGTTCATAAAGGAGGTAATCCGGCAGACATAAACAATTATTGACCAATATGAAACCTACCCATACTATCAAAAATATTTGAAAAAGTTATCTACAAACAGCTCTACTCCTATCTCGTAAAATTCGACATTCTTAGCCCCTGTCAGTTTGGCTTCCGCTCCCAAAAGAGTACCAACGATGCAATTATTAGTCTCCTTGATATAATTTACTCAGCCCTTGAAAAAATGAGTTTCCGATTGGACTCTTCATTGACCTGAGAAAGGCCTTTGATACTGTTAATCACAATTACCTCTTACGTAAACTCCATCATTATGGAATCCGAGGCCATGCACTGGACTATATCCAATCCTATCTTAGTGATAAACACCAATGTGTAGCCATCAATAATATAACCTCCCCCACTCTACCAATAACCGTTGGAGTGCCACAGGGCAGCATCTTGGGACCTCTCCTATTTTTTATATACATCAATGATCTGCCTTATGTCTCTACCATTCTGAAACCTATTTTGTTTGCTGATGATACTACCCTCATCTACTCTAACCCCAACCCACATACACTAAATAATGTTGTTAATAATGAACTAAAAAAAGTCCACTTATGGATGTCAACCAACAAACTAACACTTAACATAGACAAGACCTACTACATCTTATTTGGAAGCAAATCTACAAATGCAATTCAGCTTCAGATAGACAATGTAAACATTAGCAATAAAAATGATGGAAAGTTTCTCGGCCTATTCCTAGACAAGAGACTCAACTTCAGTACCCACATACAGCACATAACTAAGAAAGTCTCTAAAACAGTTGGTATAACAGCTCCCCTAACATCTGGGGTAAGGGGAGCTGAGGTGACATATATATAAATTCTATATAAATTCTTATAAATTAAATATAAATCTCACAGGTCGGTTCCCACAATCTGTGTAAACACTTTATGCAAATAAAGGGACCCCAGTCTATGGAACTCACTCCCTCTTGAATTGAAAAGCTGTCCAACTTTTGCGTCATTCAAAAAGAATACTAAAAAGTACCTAATTTCATCTTCATAGTTTTTTACCTTCTGCTTCAAAATTGCATTGTATCTGTTGCTACCCAATCTCCCAATCTTTATGTACCCAATCCGATCATCTTTACCATTGTGATCATTGCTGTCTTCTTATATGTGCTGTTAATCTGCTGTATGGTGTCTATTAATCTTGTTTAAATTACCAATCAAGCTGTCAATGTAATCAATCAGAGCTTTAATATACCAATGTGCTTTAATATACTTGCTAATCTCTCTCATCTCATTTTTTTCTTGCAATGTATTTGTTATCATTTAATAATTCTGCTAGAATTTACCTACTTAAAATTATCTGTTAGATTAAGGACCTGACTGAAACGCTGCGTGTACTAGTGTCTTTACAAGATTGTAAATACTATGCTATGTATTCTCACAAACCCAATGTACCTTCTTTGTATATAAATAAATAAATAGTGATTACATTCTTGTAAAGCCACTAATACGTTCAACGTTTTGGGCAGGTCCTTAATCTAACAGAAAATTTTAAGTATTGTAAATACTAGCAAAATTTATAAAATGATAACAGGTACATTGCAAGGAAAAAATGAGATGAGAGAGATTTGTATGTATATTAAAACACATAGGTAGCTCAGATGGAATGCATTTACAGCTTGAATGGTAATTTAACAAAGATTAATAGGCACAATACAGCATATTGCTAGCACATATAAGAAGACAGCAATGATCACAATGGTAAAGTTGATTGGATTAAGTACATAAAGATTGGGAGATTGGGTAACACTAGATACAGAGCAATTTTAAAGCACCGAGTAGGAAACTATGAAGATGAAATTAGGTACTTAATTATAATAATTAAGTTGTAATAATAAACTTAATAAGTAATAATAAACTAATAGGGCTTATTATAATTATAAATCTCATTCCCATCCTGTGAGTAGAAGTGGACCCAATATACTCATCCTGTTGGTGGCAGTGGACCACATCCCCATCCTGTGTGCAGCGATGGACACCATACCCATCCTGTGGGCGGTATTTGACTCAATTCACATCCTGTGGGTGGTAGTGGACCCTATACCCATCCTGTGAGTGGTTGTCGACCCAAAACCTATCATGTGAGCGGTAGTGGACCTCATACCCATCCTGTAGGTGGTAGTGGACCCCATACTCATTTTGTGGGCGGTAGTGACTCATATACCCATCCTGTGGATGGACATGGCCCCCATACCCACACTGTGGGTGGTTGTGGACCCCATACGTATCCTGCGGGTGGTAGTGGACCCCTATACCAATCCTGTGGATGATAGTGGTCCCCAAACACATCCTGTCGGCGGTAGTGGATCTTCCTGTGGATGATAGTGGTCCCCAAACCCATCCTTTGGGCTGTAGTGGACCCCATACCTATCCTGTGGGCGGTACCTGACCCCATATGCATATTGTGGGCAGTAATGGACCCATGCTCATCTCGTGGGCGGTACTGGATCCTATACTCATCCTGTTTGTGGCAGTGGAGGCCATACCCATCCTGTGGGTGGTAGTGGACCCAATACCCACTCTGGGGACGGTAGTGGACCCCATACGGGTTCAATGGGTGGTAGTTAACCCGATACCCATCCTGGACCCAATACTCATGCTGTGTTCGGCAATGGAGGCCATACTCATGCTGTGGGCGGTAGTAGACACAATTTTTATCCTGTGGGTGATTGTGGACCTCATACCCATTCTGTGGGCGGTATAGTGGACTCCTCACACATCCTTTGGGTGGAAATGGAACATATTACCCATCCAGTGGGTAGTAGTGAACCCCATAATCATCCTGTGGGCAGTAGTGGACCCCATACTCATCCTGTGGGCAGTAGTGGACCCCATACTCATCCTGTGGGCAGTAGTGGACCCCATACTCATCCTGTAGATGATGGTGGTCCCCAAACCCATCCTGTGGGCAGTAGTGGACTCCATACCCATCCTGCAGGGGGTAGTGGACGCCATACTCATCCTGTGGAAGGTAGTGGACCATATACCCATCCAGTAGGCGGTAGTGGACCCCATACCCATCCTGTGGATGATAGTGGTCCCCATACCCATCCCATGGCAGTTGTTGGGCCCAGACTCATCCTACAAGTGGTACGGCCCCCCCCTACCCACCTAACAGGTGGCAATGGACCCTATACCCATCCTATAGTAGGTAGGAGACACTATACCATCCTGTTTGCAGTAGTTTACCCCATAGACATTTCATCGTAACATCGTTTTCTGTTGACATTCCTACTTTAAAGATTCATTCTTTAAAGATTTTTAAATAACTGGGAATATACCACATATGTACTAATTCACAAGCAAAATATTGTCTATAAGCAATAAGTGATATGTATGCTGTCTTGTGCGAGTGGGTGTTGAAACAGACGCAATTTTTGTTTTTAAATCGTGTGCAACATTTCTGGGTGTGCGAGCCTCAGTACTAAGCAACCAAGACCGGCACAATCAGCGCAAGCTAACAGCATTGCTGTTCAGCTTGTGAACACAGCATCACCTAAAAATGTCAAAATATATATGTAACTGGTATTATTTAGTGATGATAGTATTACAGAACACCCCTGAATGTGATAAAATTACCAGGATTCTGATAATAGCAGGATTGTTGTGATCATTAGCGCTGTGTGTAGTATGGTAGGAGGCCACCTGTTATTATCTGCACTCACCATACCAGCTTAGTGGTTCTCTATGGTGAACACATAAGTAGATACTTATGTATAACGTGTGTATTAGTGTAATAACAGCATTAGGAGTATGTTGGGAGGAGCTCTTTGGGTAACAGGTGGCGTCATCTGCATAACTTGTAGTGTTATGTAGAGGATGGCCACAATGCTCTTTGGGCACCATATCACCTTAGTTGTGCAATTATGGTGAATAAAACATGTAGATACTTATTTATAATGTGTGTATGTAGTGTAATAATACCACAAACAGTATTCTTGGGGGAGAAATGTTAGTGTATCTGGCCTTGAACCAATGAGGGAGGCAGAAATCAGCTGACTGTGTGTGTCGACCACTCTTATTGCCTGAACTCATCATCCAGCTAAGTTGTACAGTTATGGTGTCTACAACATGTAGACACTTATACGTAATGGCTGTATATCTATATAAATAAAAATGGAAATGTTCGTTTGTTCAAAATCGCTAATCTCCGAAAGTTCTTCTCCGATTGCTTTGAAATTTTCACACAAAGTTCCATTCACATCCGGCCAGGTTTTTGTATACATATTATATAGATGTCACGTCTGTGACGGTAAAAAAAAACATGCTTTTTCTGAAAACTGTGTTTTTCATGTGTTTTTCATGTGACGGAAATCTTCGAAACCTTTTTACCGATTGCTTTGAAATTTTGACACAACGTTGCATTGGAAGTGGCGCGTCTTTTTATATATTTACTATATACATGTCTGACCTGTGACAGGAAAAAACATGTTTTATTTTGAAAAAAAACAGCTTCATCTGTTGGACGTAACAGCAACACACATGGTAATCTCCGAAAGTTCTTCACCGATTGCTTTGAAATTTTGACAGCGCTGCATTCGAATAGTCGCACCTTTTTATATACGTACTATATAGATGCCACCCCTCTGACAGGTAAAAACATGCGTTTTTTGAAAAACGGCGCCATCTGTTGCACATAATGGCAACATACACGCTATACTAAATATATCAGGAATTCCAAGTCAGTGTTTCCGATTGCATTGAAAAATTATATTTTCATCGATTTTGATTTATTTTATTTTTTAGTGAATTATTTTATGTGACATTGTGTTGGAATTAAGCTGTGATGTTTACCATACCGTTCATTTCGTAAGTATAAGTAGATGCCACACCTGCGACAGTTAAAACTATGCTTTTCTTGAAAAACAGCGCCATCTGTTGCATGTATGAGCAACCTACATGCTATGCTAGATACATTACAATTACATTTCAATGTTTCTGATTGCATTGATATACTGAATTTTTATAGATTTTGATATATTTTTAATTTGATTTAATTATTTTATGTGAATTGCGTTGGAATTGAGCTGTGTTGTTTACCAGACCGTTCATTTCGTGAGTATTGTTTATTTTTATATTTTTTCATATTTTCATTTCATTTTTCAACTGTTTTTCTTATATTTCAGTGATGGGAACATCATATCACTTGATGTTCCAAATTTTCTGATGGGAACATCAGACCACTTGGGAAGGCATCGGACGAGGGAGTGGGGAATGGTGGGGATGACGAGGGGACGGAAGTGAGAGATGGTGGGGAGGACGAGGAGATGGTAGAGTGGGGAATGGTTTGGAGCCCGAGGAGATGGGTGAGGGGGGAATGGTGGGGAGGACTGGGGGACAGGGAAGGTTGCTGTGGCTCAGCAACGCACGTACGTTGCTGAGCCACAGCAACGCATGGCCGGGTACTGCTAGTATATATAAATAAAAATGGAAATGTTCGTTTGTTCAAAATCGCTAATCTCCGAAAGTTCTTCACCGATTGCTTTGAAATTTTCACATAATGTTCCATTCGCATCCGAGCAGGTTTTTATATACATATTATACTGATATCACGTCTTTGACGAAAGAAATGTTTTTTTGAAAAACTGTGTTTTTCAAGTGTTTTTCAGGTGAGAAAAATCTTCAAAACCTCTTTCCCGATTGCTTTGATATTTTGACACGACGTTGCATTCGAATAGGTGCGTGTTTCTATATGCATGCCTATATATATGCCTTACCTGTGACCAGAGAAAACATACTTTTTTTTTAGAAACATCACCATCTGTTGGATGTAAGACCAACACACGCTGTAATTTCCCAAAGTTCTTCACCGATTGCTTTGAAATTCTGACACAACGTTCCATTCGAATATGCGCGTCTTTTTATATACCTACTATATATATGCTACCTCTGTGACAGGTAAAAACATTCGTTTTTGAAAAAGAGCGCCATCTGTTGCACATAATAGCAACATGCACACAATACTAAGTATGTCACAAATTCTATTTGAATGTTTCCGATTGCATTGATAAATTTTATTTCATAGATTTTGATTTATTTTATTTCTTATTGAATTTGTGTGTGACATTGTGTTGGAATTTAGCTGTGCTGTTTACCATAACCGTTCATTTCGTGAGTATAAGTATAGCTGCCACACCTGTTACAGGTAAAACTATGCATTTCTTGAGAAACAGCGCCATCTTGCATGTAAGAGGAACACACATGCTATGCTAAATGTTACAATTCCATTTCAGTGTTTCTGATTGCATTGATAAATGGAATTTTCATAGATTTTGATTTATTTTAATTTTGAATTAATTATTTTGTGTCAATTGCATTGGAATTGAGGGTGTTGTTTACCATACCGTTCATTTCGTGAGAATAGTTTATATTTTTACTTTTTCATATTTTCATTTCATTTTTAACCGTTTTTCTTATATT
>WNGS01006429.1:29683-43628 GCA_020271785.1 Procambarus virginalis | reverse complement strand
TCACACAAGTGTGTTTGATTTTCTAAAAAAAAAATAGGAATCGAACATCAATTCTAGTTCCTTAAAGTACTGGGTCAAAAAAGCCCAAACAGATACATACGGGATGGATTTTGAAAACGTCCCTAAGAAACTTGAAAATGATTTGGGTCTCTGGTTTGACAAGAACAATTATAACATAATAAAATGTGGGAGCCACTTACAGCAAGCATGTGGACATGGATATGGAAGTAAAAAATCCAATATTACTCCCCTGTCACCACATAATAAGCAGGCTAATTGTGTTACACATACACCAACACAACACTCTACAAGGTGGTATACTAGATACCCCTCACCGACCTAAGACCACAGTACTGGCTTCCTCATGGTCGTCAGACTGTAAAGTCCATAATCAAATCCTGTGTAATCTGCCAGAGGTACGATGTCTGGGTGTGTCTTTATCCGGGACCTCCATGACTCCCAAAGGAATGAGTTGTCCATCTTCGTCCCATTGAGACGTCTGGTGTGGACTATACACGAGCTCTAACCAACACACAGGCACCAAAGGCAAATGTTCCCCCACCTAGTGTAGGGGTGTACATTGCTTGATTCTATGGCGCACCGAGCGTTCACATATAATTAGCGAAGTGGAGTGACATCTAGAAGGCTCCTGTCAATGACGTGCCACGCACCCTATCGCAATTCATACTAAGACTCTCTGCAGTTGGGCTGAGACGTCTCGATCACTGCACCGAGATAAGTGTAAGGAACAGTTAGATGCTATCAGATAATGGGTTCCAACTTTGGTTTGTGGCGGGGAAAGCATGCTGAGGGGAAAACAAGAACCATCCGTCACAGTACATACTGGGATTCTGCAAAGGCGGTGATGCCATGGAAATTCATACTTCCCAGAGCCAGTGGCTGGGGATTTCTATGAGCGCCTGATAGGCACGGAAAAAAGAACACGAGGTCTAGAAAGCATACTTGCCAAAAACTGACTCCGGAGTCCAAACCATATGTCATGGAAATAGAGCTCGAGTACAACGACCACATACCTACCCTCTGATGATTTTTCACAACGAGAACCTTAAGCATCCCATTTGATGTAGGGGGCCTTCTAGGACCTCTAGTATCCCTAATGGACGAAGGAACCAGAGACCTCATATATCAGAGAGAGAGGACTTGTATTGTGGGTGGGTGTCGTCGTGTTGTTGATCCTTCTTTCTGGAGAAACCAACCCAAACTCGGTAGATGCTTATACTTTACCAGGAGATCACCCTGGCGCTTCGGCTCTTGGAGAGGGGCTCAACGTACACGTTTAGGGAATGCGGCTCCAATACTTAGCCTCAGTTGTCACGTGCACACACCCATTGAGCCGCTGTGACTCCCCACTCTCTCCTTATGTGATATGATCTCCTCAATCCCCTTTGACTTATTGCTATTCCATTCTACCTGTTCACAGCTGTGGTTCTTGGTTCTTTCTCTTCCTCTCTCTTCTCTCCTACTTCCTGGGAAGCCTCACTAGGACAAGGGCAACACCAACAATTTGAATACATTTACTGGACAAAGGACACATACACACATATAATAATATGCATCCTACACTCTATACTAGTACTATTTCGGTCAGTTTGTACTCCAACACCATCAGAACTCTATCATCTGCTTATCAAGTGGTATCCTATCTCCTGATTCACCACCTAATACTACCAACCTCCTCAAGTAGGTCAAGTCTTATAACACAATTTGCACTATCAGCAAGAGAATATGTATCTATAAACATGTACAAGGAAAATCAGCGTATGAATGCAATAACATAAATATTAGTATAAATGTTCCTTGATACACAACAATGATCAATCGATCACCCTATCAGTCCTAGAACATATATGTATGTCTCTGTAGGTAATCCAGCCTACGACTGTAACTCTATACTTCAGTATAAATACTCCTTGGCACAAAAATGGCAAACAATCACTCGTCTTTCACTGCGTCTTGCACGCTACTGACAACCAAACGCTCTACTAACTCCCTACAAGTAATCAACCAGAACTTCCCTTCCACAACTGGAAGCTCAGTACCCTGACCTATTCAGGTTCTTCCGGGTTTGACTACCAGGATCCTCCGCAGCTCCTCTAGGCTGCTACCCCATGAAGTCTTCCTTGAGCAACTATGGTGCTTCATCACTTCTACTAGGGTCCTCCACAGCTCTCCTGGCTGATACATTATGAAGTTTCCTCAAACAGAACTGGAGTTTCGCCACTGGTATTACAGAAGCATGTGACACTCCTCTTCACTGCTTCTCCTCACAGCTCGAGGTCCTACTCTTCACTGTGGGAGCTACTCTTCCTCGGAGTACACTACTCCTTCCACAGTCTTGGAGTCTCTTGCACTAACTCACTCTACTGGCTCGAAGTTCTTAGCAACTTCTTCCAAAGATAAACCTGCAACCCATTGACACGCCAATAAAAATGTTTCCTTATAAACACATAGACGAAATAATCCACACAATATGTTTGCATCCAACATCTATCTGCTCTCTACACACTGTGAGTGTGGACTCCCCAGTTTGGGCTGGTCCATGCTCTGCCTGGCGAGGAGGTCCTCACTCTGGGAGGGTCCTCCTCCCCCAATCAATTGGCTTCAGGTGGTCGATGGGAGTGGACATGCTGCTAGTCCCTCCAACTGTCTCTCTCATCTCCGTCCTCCCATTTAAGCTTAATGCCTTACAAAAACATGTCAAACTTATCAATAAACATTCGCTACTGTCGCTGGGCACACGACCAACTACAAGTAATCAGTATAAACTGGCTTAAAATCGTGCTTACCACAGATTGTCTAGTCGAGGACGCTCTCCTCACTCATGGAGTCTGATCAGGGCGCTCCCATGGCCCACGATATTGTCTCTGGGTGGCTTAACAAACTCTTCTTGCTGTCCAGGACTTGAGACCACAACGTTCCCAGCTCGATTACACAGCGGAACGTTTGCACACTTCGTTTCTCTTGGAGATATATCACAAGGGGTTCCTTTCTGACAGGAGCTCACACGGAGCACAGCTTCCCCTCGCGATGTCTGGTATTCAAGTGGGGTCAAAGCCCTCTCGAAGTGAGCCTCACGCCTCCAGCAAATTATCCACATCTCCTAACCAGTCATTTATCTATTTTCTTTTTCACTGCCGTTTATCTCAAATTGTTTATCAAATTCAACCAACTATTTTACATCTGTGTCTTCACCTCTATATTTCCTAGACCTTCTAGTCAGGTCAGGCCTGATAGAATAATTCTCAAAGGGAAGACTCGTTTTTCGGCTGCCTGGGATCATAACACTTGGTAAAACGTTTCAAAGATCTCTCAAGAGTGATAAACTGGTGGAATGACATGTGGACACAGGAATACATAACTGCTCTGAGAGAGTATCATTATGGGGCAAACAATTCATACAACAAAATTAACTTAAACCCAGGTGACATTGTTCTGGTGAACAGTGATGGTCCACATTCAGATTGGACTATACTCAGAATAGTTTCTGTTCATCCAGACCGTCAGGGTATCTTGAGAATAGTGCAAGTACTGAAGTAACACTACTCTAAAACCTTAGAGAGAGTTCCTTTACTAGTTCCTTTAGAGCTGGCAGGAAATGAAGATGCTCAAAGACTTCTAACACCCACAGCTGCAGTACAGGACATACGTCCAGAAATGAATGCTGCACAACAGTGTAAGCTCAAATTAAAACTGCAATATAAGTGTGAGGGAGAGGAATGAAGTGTTCTGTAGACCTATTTAGAGGACTTCGACCCATATTTTACTGCCCTCAGCCCCCCCCCCCCAGAATTATTTCGGAAATCTGACACATAACACGTAATATACTAACTTTTAAATATCATAAGATGTGGTTAATTTATATTAGTTAGTCACCAAAAGAAAAGAGAAAGGGATTCGTGACGTCACATCAAAACACACACACACACACACACACATATATATATATATATATATATATATATATAATATATATATATATATATATATATATATATATATATATAATATATATATATATATATATATATATATATATAGTGCGAAATAACCTCCACCAACCAGCACATAATAGAGCAAATAAAGGTTGTTTTGCCTGACATTCATACAACCAACCCTGAGGACAGCACACTCCTAGGTGCTCCTCTTGGAAGGAATGCCATCAACGAGGTCCTTGGTAAGAAGATCACTGACCTGAAGAGGATGAACGAGAGGATTGAAGACATCGATGCCCATGATGCACTTTACCTCATCACCAGATGCTTGTCCCTCCCCAGGCTGACCTATTTTCTAATATGTTCGCCATCTTTCAACAATATTAAATTAGAAGAGTACGACAGCTTGCTGAAATCAACACTAGAAAAAGCCCTCAATATTTCCCTCAGCGACTCACAGTGGAAACAGGCCTCCCTTCCTGTCAGACTCGGGGGCCTTGGCGTGCGCACAGCAACACAAATTGCTGTACCAGCGTTCCTGTCCTCTTCAGTGGGGTCTGACAACTTGGTGAAGGAAATCCTACCTGAGCACCTAGTTCAACAGGCAGGGGTACATGATCCCAGCTTCACAGACTGCACAACCAAATGGGTCTCTCTCGCAGGACCAGCACCCCAACCACCGCCTTCTGAAGCCCATAAGCAATCCAGCTGGGATCGCCCCATTGCCGACCAAGAAGCTGCGACTTTGCTAGAAGCTGCGACAACACCACATGACACTGCCCGACTTAGAGCTGTAGCAGCTCCCCATGCAGGCGATTTCCTATTAGCAACCCCAATGTCAGCAACCGGCACCCGTCTCAAACCGCAGGCCCTCCGAATTGCCGTGGCTCTCCGTCTCGCTGCCCCAATCCACACCGAATACAGGTGTATTTGCGGCGAGGCAGAGGCCGACAGTTACGGACGGCATGGCCTTCTCTGCCAAAGGACAGGAGGATGGCATGCAAGACACGGCGAGGTCAATGACATTATTAAGAGAAGCCTTACCACAGCCGGTTGTCCAGCAGAGAGAGAGCCCCGTTACCTAATGTCTAGCAACTCTAATGAGCCTGTTGGTCGCCCAGACGGAATCACGGTGAACCCTGGAAGAATGGCAGACAGTTGGTGTGGGACTACACTTGCGTTTCAACTCTAGCCAATACCTATGTTGACTTCAGTGCTACTCAAGCAGGAGGAGCTACCAATCACCGGGAAGCGGCCAAGTCACGTAAATACAGAGACCTTGAGCACCACTACAATTTTGTCCCCATTGCCTCAGAGACACTTGGTGCCTGGGGTAAAAGTGCTGCTAGCTTTTTGAAGGAGCTGGGGTCTAAGCTAATCGAAACATCTAGAGACCCTAGGGCTGCCAGTTTTCTTTTTCAGCGCCTTAGTGTGGCAATCCAGAGAGGAAATGCTCACTGCATCCATGGTTCCTGCCCGCCATCTGAGGAGCTTGAGGAGCTATTCAACTTGTGACAAGCAGCCTTGTACCCTGCATGTAATCAATATTGTAACTTTTTTTGTGTAATGACATTTTCAAATAAAATTAGATAAATATACGCACATACCAAAAGAATAGGGGTGGTAGGAGAAGAAAATATCAAAGTGTTCAGTGAGGATCCACAAGGTCTTCTCTGAGTACTCTTTATTTTCTTCTCCGAGGCTATGGGTCCCTACACTTGCACCAGAGGTGGTACCCCTTCTAGGTATATATATATATATATATATATATATATATATATATATATATATATATATATTATATATATATATATATATATATATATATATATATATATATATATTATATATATATATATATATATATATATATGAAAATATATATATATATAAATTTCACTTCTGGGGTGTGAGTTTTCATTCGCATATAGTCCTGGGGACCATTCAGGCTTGTTCGCATATATATATATATATATATATATATATATATATATATATATTATATATATATATATATATATATATATATATATATATATATATATATATATATATATATATATATATATATATATATGGAGCTTCAAGAGATACATAACCTTTAGGCATTTGTCTTGTATGTTTTGTAACCTTTAAATACACAATAAAGCATGAAAAAAGGAAGGGGGTGGTAGGAGAAAAGCACACAGAAACTGTATTGGAGGGGACCTACATTCCCTCCAATGCGTTATGTGTGATTTCCTCCGAGGCTATGGGTCCCCCTTCTTCCAACCAGAGGTGGTACTTCCTTCCATTTTTTTAAATATATATATATATATATATATATATATATATATATATATATATATATATATATATATATATATATATATATATATATACATCACGTATCTTTTAAACAACAGTTTAAACAACTAAAGGCTACTCCCTATTGTCGATATAAAGACAAAGAAGGAACCAAAATCTTGGGAGGCGCTGCTCTGAAAGGAAGCAGCCAAGTCATTGAGGCATGATTGTAAACAAACGCACGAAAGAGTTTCTTGTGGGGAATTTTATGACACGCACACAACACCAAAGACTCAAAATTAGAAGTTTTTTTTTTTATTTTTACATGCAAAGCATGCAATTTAAATACAATAAAAACAATACAGAATACAGAACAAAGGAAAACAGTAGACCACCGGCCAGAAGGGCCGACAGCAAAGCACAACAAAACACACACACGAGAAAAGCATAGAAAAATACAGCATACAACAAAGCACAAAACATAATACAATGGCAAACTAGCAAACACAATAACATCACAAAACGAAACCCCTAGAAAAAACAAACCATACATTAAGAGGCATAACAGGAAACATAACAGGACAAACACAATACAGTCCAAACAAAACATAAAGGACAAACACGTACAATAGGTAAAGCAATATAAAAACACCAGGTCAAAACGCACATCACAAACAATGCAGAAATAAAAAACACACACCAAACCACCTGCCCCGTAAACAAATGGCGAGGCCAAAATAAACAATAAACAGTAACAATAAAAATAGACAATAAAAATAAACAAGCAAAACACGCACACCTGAAAACAAAACAAGCACAAACACAACAACATACATGCACTGGCCTGAAGGACCGAGAAGAAAACAACAAAGTACATCATGTAACAAAACCGAACACTTCAGCACAAAATAAAACAATACAACTTTATACAAAATTTTACAAAGACACGAAACAACGGCCTGAAGGGCCTACAACAAAAACAACAATGAACAGAAACATAATGATACAAGAAAAAGAATCAATACTGGAAATATAAAAAACACAACAAAGCACTGGCCTGAAGGGTGCACAACAGGTACAACACATTACAAACAAACCACAGGTCCAAGCACACACCAAGCACACAGACTACTCAAATTTCTCATACTTATCCGGCCACTCCGCGCCGGGAAGCGAGTACAATACGCCTCCCAAAGTAACAGGACGTCCTCCGAAATAGGTTCATTTCGAACCGTACGAAGAGTAGGCATTGACTCCGGCACACCCACAACAAAACACCGAGCCCGTCGAACCCAGATGGTAGAAGTGCACCACGGAACAGGACGCACGCGGTCATGAACGTGAAACTGCAAAGGATGCTGATCATCATGCACCACTCCGGAGGCCAGGATGATAGGGAGAGGCTCCTTCCCACGAGGCCAGGCAATGGGCATCGCACTGGGAGCCTCCCCGGCTTCCTCACAGGGCCCTGCGGCAACCGACCGAACGTTGTACCAGCTGGGACCCCCCACGCTTGGCATCCTTCTTCAGCACCAGCTTGATGCCTCGGCTCACACCAGAATCCACACCACCCACGTCTGGAGGAGCGACCACCCCCCACTGCGGAGAACCTTCTGCAGGAGAAAGAACAGGAGGTAAATCAGACGCACAACTATCGTCAATAGCAGACACATGGACGTCAGCCACCACCAGCGACGAAGGCACGAAGCACCCGGAATCGCCACATCATCGCCCGAAGCTCCACCAGCGTCGTAGTCCACCACATCAGCCCAATCAGTAGAAGAACACCTGGAACGCTTGGGCACGGGCCGCACATCCTCACATCCGGAGGCGGACCCAGAACCACGGGCCTCACGAACCGGGCGAACTGACACCCGACGCAGTATGGCAGCAGCCTCAACCACATGTGGAACCGGCCCGCACACAACAGGACACTCCGCATCTTCCCCAACACCCAGCACATCCGTAACACCAGGCGAGGGTGCAGAACCAGGCGCAGCAGCAGGAGACGAGGAAGACGAAGACCACTCGCAGTGACCATCTGGGAGACCCTCGGGAGCAACTGGCACAGCGAAGGGACTAGCAACAGGAGCCACCGGAACACTCGGCGGAGGGACAACAACCACCGGGGGCATGTCGGGTTACGCAGGGGGCCGCATCAGCAGCGAATGGGACTTGCCCCTCTTCATCTCCGGAATCCACGCCTCGAGGGAGCGGCGGGAAATCCTCTTCCCGAAACAAGTTAACAGGAGCAGTAGGGGCCTCAGAGCACCCGGCAGCCTGATGTCTTAACTGGCAACACCGGAAACAGGTACGGGGCTGCCGGGCATACTACACCCGAACGTAGTAACCCAACAGCCAGACAGACGATGGGATATCTGACCGCAGGCGCATACCTAAGGTACAGATGTTCGTCTGCTTCCCAGCATACTTTCCCGAGGAAAGTGTGTTCACCTGCACACTGATGACTGCACCATACCTCCCGAAGAAGCGCCGGAGAAGGTCTTCAGGAAACTCCAGGGGCGCACCGTGTACACTGACATACATCGGGGCACCACTTTGGTCCGAAACCGCAACAGAGCCGGCACCATCTGGCAACTGCAACGAACGCCCTTCGTACTGACGGAGGAAGTCCCGATACTCCTCCTCCCGCACGAACTTGATAATCACCCGGTGGGCCGTAACAAGCTCAACTCCATATACAGCCTCCACCGGGACACGAAGCATGTCACACATTACCAACTCAATGGCTGGATAACCAGCCTTACACGAGAACTCTAGTCCCACTGAATTTACCCGCAAAACAGGAGGAATTGCAAGGCCCCCCATGTCAAAACACCCACGTCAGCACGTAACCAGGCAGGCAACCACACTGGGTGGGCAGTGACGCCTCACCACCTGGCGACCAAACGGCTAACAACCCCAGCAGTCACGGAGGCCGGGGACACGTCCTCACTCCACGACTGCTCAGGGCGAACCTCAAGAGTTTCTTGTGGGGAATTTTATGACACGCACACAACACCAAAGACTCAAAATTAGAAGTCGACTAACTGTGAAATTGCCACAGCGACCTCACTAATAACAGGAAGTGTTAATTATCCTACTAAAACCCCATTTCTACTAGTAGTTTGCCAATTATGGCTTAGATGGATTAGACGGTTATTAGTAGGAAAAGCCCAAACCAAGGGTAAATTTGGTATTTTAATTATCATATATATTATAGCATGTGTCACTCTCGTCCTTTAAATGTTTGTACAGTTGTTATATTGTCATTCGTTGACAGGTGAAGCTTGTGACCCATGGGACATCCAGTTGAGCTGTTTACCACCTACAAACACCACAGACGCCTAGCATGCTCTGGCTGCCCCATCAGACACCATTCAGTGCCAGCTGTCATTACATGACCAGAAGGTCCACATGTGACTAACCCAAAGCTGATGTTTAAGGGCGAGCTCTCTCACACTGCCAATCAGGCCATATCAACATAAAGCAGCTGAGAATCCTTTTAACTTTCTACTAACACATGTTTACAATATAATAATTTATAGTACTAACATTATACTGTAGCATACTTAAACAACCTTTTGTGGTATAAACTATGTAACATTAACAATAAATGTATATAGTTTTTTTATAGCCACCAATTGTTGAATAAGCTATGTACATTTAACCCCCCCCAACTTGTTTTTTTTATTTGATTGTTGCCGCCGGAGGCAGCTAGTTTATTGTGCACCCCATACCCATCCTGTGAGTGGTAGCGCAAACAGCATTACAGAGGGCACAAAAGGTCTTTATCTTAGGTAGGTACCTCATCTTAGGTACTCATCTTAGTACTGTCCTTCACACCTTATAGTTACAATGTCAGCTAGTTACAGAGAAAGTGCTATTTCAAGAGCAATACATTTACAGTAAGTCATTATACATTAATGGTAGGTCTTATCGCTAATACATAATAGTTTGACCAATGGAGATAGTCATAGGGTATCTTATGTTTATTAATAGTCTTCACAATACACTACTTGTTTCTTCATCTCATATGTCGTGTATCTACTGGAAGCGAAATGTGGATACAGTGCAAGGATTTCAGGTAATTTGTCCATGGTAATAAGATAGGTTGCCATATCATACAGAGTGAGCTTAGATTTATCTCTAAATGGCTCAATTTTACTACAATCCAAGATATAGTGTTCGAGTGTGTGTCCCTGTCTTTGTCCACACACTTTACACTTTACTTCATCTAGATCCGTATATAAGCCGAACTGCCAGAGATACTTGTAGCCAAGTCTTATACGAGCTGTGACAACATCTGTTAGTCTACTGACTTTGTTACTTGCCCCATACACATGTTTTACTTCACACATTTTATTGTGATGAACAATGGACCTGCTAGTTCCAGTTTGCACAGTTCGTCTTCAAATCCATCCAGTTCTTGTCTAATGACACTTTTAAGGGACCTATTTGATAACTCAAGATTCCGTTCAATACTGTCTTTATTTACTGCAGCCTTAGCAAGGGCGTCAACTTTGCCATGTTCCTGCAGGAAAATGTGAGAAGGAATCCACAACATTTGTATACTTACCCTCTTCTAAATATTCTTATATGTCTACGTCTAGCTTCCAAGACAAGCACGTTATTACTTGATTTCAAACAGTTTATTGCTCGTAGTGAGGAAAAGGAGTCGAAAATAATTAAGCTGTCTACTTCAGTGTTGTCAATAATTTCGAGTGCTACCAGTATTGCTACCAACTCGGCTTGCATTGTGGACGCCCAGTTACTAATTCGGATATTCCTTTGAATTGTGCTGCCATCGGGCTGATGAGCAATAACAGCACTTCCTGCCCTCCCTGTAGCTGTATTGAGTGATCCGTCAGTGTATATAGTCTGTGCTATGTTGTTTTTAGCTTGTATATTGCGAGTGTGTTCTATGGTGCTTAATTTAGCAGCAAACTGAGCATGAGGGTTGTTTGTGATTCGTTTCTTAGTGGGGTATGCAGGGGTCAGGATGTCAAAAGGTACTATCTGCCAGGGTGGAAGGAAGTGCTGTACTCTTTCCATATGTATATACATCGTGCAGTCTATTCATTTTAATATGAGTGGCTGTTCTTTCAATCCATTAAGACTCGCTGGTTCCATTTCGTATGTGTTCTAACAGTTCAACTGACACAATGTTGTTTTTGTTATCACACAGAAGCTTTAGTCCAATCATAAGATTAATTTAAAATATTCTGTCTCGAATGCTAAGTATATTTAATTCTTTCCGCATGTTGAGAACTTTAGTAGTTATAGGACAGCCAAGTATAATTCTGAGTGCTTCATTTTGCATTTCCCTTGTGTTCCGGTAAAACCTGGCAGGTTAAATTTTAAAATACATTCCATTTAGAATTATAGTTCAATATTGAAGAAAGTACAATAAACTTTGGTCCAGTTATGTCCCGGTATGCTCGTGGCCTTGTGTACTTCTCTAGCTGTTACAAGGGCCACCTGTTTCTGAAAGTGAATGCTGGACACCGAATCATAGAAGATGATGATGATTGATGTTGCGTCGATCGTTACCTCTTGAACCCAAATCAGTCTGGTCAGGGGGTGGTCTACTAGGAGGTTAGTCAGGTCGATATCAGGCGTACTGCTCATGGAGTCTAGCCTGGCATTAGTCAATTGGGTAACTTTGTTGAAGTGGATATTGTTAAAACGTCTACTGGCGGAGGAGGTGAGGAACATTTTCCATACCAACTCTATTAGGTCTGCTTGTTCTTGTGGGTTCTCGACATTGTCTGATTGTTCTTCGTCGTCCTCATACAGAAAGGCGTGTATGAGGTGAGTGAGTGGAGGAGTTTGCGAGCCTAGCAACTGTTTGATTTTTCTCCTGAGGCTTCTGAGTCCCTTCTATATTGGTTTGCCTGCTTAACCAGGTTCCCACAGATGTGCCTTTTGTGATTTACTGCCAGGGCGATAATATCGCTTCATAGTATGTAGATAAATTGCCGGGGATATCCCACCCGTTGGTGACTGAGGCAGGCCTGTTGGTATTCGTTCATTTTGCCTCTAATTTTTCTGGATGCTGTGTCCTGGATAGAAGTTTTGGTGGTGGCTCTTTGATAGGTTGCCACCGTTGCTTCTATTATGCGAGCTTGATTGAATATTGGTAACAGCCGTGTCAATAGCTAAACTAGGTTGTTTGTCCAAACTCCATTACCGGGACACCGGCCAGGAAGGCGTGGGTAGCACACATTTCCATTGTTTCCACTCTGGGTATTGTTGGACCATTAACCTGAATGGGGTTGTTTTCAGTTTAACTATGACTGGATAGAGTCCGAGTCATCTCCACCACCCTGCACTACTTTGCAGTGGAACATACTGCGGTCTCTGTTAGTGAGAACAATATCGACCTTGAGGTTACCTTGAGGTGCTTCCGGGGCTAAGCGTCCCCACGGCCCGGTCGTCGACCAGGCCTCCGTGTACGAACAAATCCATCTAGTGTACGAAAAAATCCACAAGGGCCGTGACGAGGATTCGAACCTGCTCCCGGGAGCATCCCACACACTGCCTTAATCGACTGAGCTACGACAGGGTTAAAAGAGTTGAAACCGAAGTTCTACTGAACTTACTGGATCCCATAGCCTCTCCGAGGTTATCTTGAGATGATTTCTGGGCTTTTTTTAGTGTCCCCGCAGGCCGGGTGGTGGAGGCCTCGACCAGGCCTCCACCCCCAGGAAGCAGCCCGTGACAGCTGACTAACACCCAGGTACCTATTTTACTGCTAGTAACAGGGGCATAGGGTGAAAGAAACTCTGCCCATTGTTTCTCGCCGGCGCCCGGGATCGAACCCGGGACCACAGGATCCCAAGTCCAGCGTGCTGTCCGCACGCCGACCGGCTTCCACTAACACAACTTAGTGGCACAAACCAGGATTTTACACAAACTCCTGTTTGTGCCTCGGAGAGGCTACGAGATCCAGTAGGTTCAGTAGAACTTCGGTTTCAACTCTTTTAACCCTATCGTAGCTCAGTCGATTAAGGCAGTGTCTGGGATGCTCCCGGACGCAGGTTCGAATCCTCGTCACGGCCCCTTGTGGATTTGTACATTTGATGCATCAGGTTAGTGTGATCTCTGTGAGTAATATCTGGTGTACCCCTGATGTCGCCAGTAATGTAGGTTATGAAGTGGGGGCCCCTTGGACTGTGAGGTGTCTGGTCAGCATTAAATTGTACAGTTACCTCCCTTTGCGGTCTGCACTCGCTGGCTGGCAATTGTAAGGGACCGGATGGTGAGCATTAAGTTCGCAAGCAATGATTGTTGGTTGGTTCCTGTTCAATAGCCGGTTGAGAAGGATTGAAGGGAGATAATCAAGTTCAGGCTGTAAGTATGCCATACAGATGATCAGCCGCCCATGGCTTGGAAAGACTTCCAGTGCAAGAATGTGTTCTCCATTGGTCTGGCGGTTATGCCCGAGGAAGCCCTTGCACCAGTATTCTCATAAGGAATTTTGTACGTGGTTGACGTGTTGTTCTATTCTATTGGTCAATAAATTAGAACACACCACCATCCTTCCTTACCATCAAGTTAATCTCTGCGTCTTTTTCAGAATCGTGACTGTGATTCTATTGTTTAGAAGCCTTCAAGAGTAACAAAAGGTTTTTGAATCACCAGAACAAAACAGACTGGTATCATGTAACATTTGGAGATAAAGGGAGATCAAGATCACCTGT
>WNGS01006428.1:425463-437679 GCA_020271785.1 Procambarus virginalis | reverse complement strand
ACACCGACGGTGTGTGGGGGGGCTGGTGCTCTCCCATACCCTCCCCAACACCGACGGTGTGTGTGGGGGGGGGGGGCTGGTGCTCTCCATACCCTCCCCAACACCGACGGTGTGGGGGGGGGGGGGGTACCCAACACAAGCTAAGGTGAGAATAATGAGGCAGGAAGGTCCTTCAGACGCCGCCAGGGAGGTGGACAGACAGTGAAGGTGAGGGAAATGTTCAGTGATTGTTGGAGACGACTCAAGTGAGAGTTGCGAAGGGAAGGTGAAGGTCAACCCAGAGTTACTGTCGGTGGAGGAGGAGGAGCAAGAGCAGGAAGAGAAGGTGGAGTAATGAAAATAGGCAGTGAAAACAGGAGGCCAGACGCAGGATACAGAATGGGATATGAAGTCCTTCATGAAACGGACAGAGAGAAGGATCTAGGAGTTGATATCACGACAAACCTGTCTCCTGATGCCCACATCAAAAGGATAACGTCTGCGGCATATGCGAGGCTGGCTAACATCAGAACAGCCTTCAGGAACCTGTGTAACGAATCATTCAGAACCTTGTATACCACATATGTAAGACCAATCCTGGAGTATGCGGCCCCAGCATGGAGCCCGTACCTTGTCAAGCACAAGGCGAAGCTTGAAAAAGTTCAGATATATGCCACTAGGCTAGACCCAGAACTAAGAGGCATGAGTTACGAAGAAAGGAAGCAGGAAATGCACCTCAAGACACTAGAAGACAGGAAGAGCAAGGGGGGGACATGATCGCTACCTACACAATTCTCTACTGGTACGCGAACAAGGGGACACAGGTGGAAACTGAGTACCCAAATGAGCCATAGGGACATTAGAAAGAATATTTCCAGTGTCTGAGTAGTTAACAGGTTGAATGCATTAGGCAGTGATGTGGTGGAGGCTGACTCCATACACAGTTTTAAATGTAGATATGATAGAGCCCAGTAGGCTCAGGAATCTGTACACCAGTTGATTGACAGTTGAACGGTGGGACCAAAGAGCCAAAGCTCAACCCTCCTCAAGTACAAATAGGTGAGTACACACATACACACGGGACCAAAGAGCCAGAGCTCAACCACCGCAAGCACAAATAGGTGAGTACACACACATACACACATATATATACACACAAACACACACACACACACACAGGGTGTGGGTGTGTTTAGGGAGCTGGTGGCCGAGCGGACAGCATGCTGGACACGTGATCTTGTGGTCCCGGGTTCGATCCCGGACGCCGGCGAGGAACGATGGGCAGAGTTTCTTTCACCCTATGCCCCTGTTACCTAGCAGTAAATAGGTACCTGGGTACCTATTTACTGCTATAGTCAGCTGTCACGGGCTGCTTCCTGGGGGGGGGAAGTAGTAGTAGAAACAGTTGATTGACAGTTGAGAGGCGGGCCGAAAGACCAGAGCTCAACCCCCCGCAAGCACAACTAAGTAAATACACATATGCGAGACTGGCTAACATCAGAACTACTTTCCGAAACCTGTGTAAGGAATCCTTCAGAACCTTATACCACATATGTAAGGCCAATCCTGGAGTATGCGGCCCCAGCATGGAGCCCGTATCTAGTCAAGCACAAGACGAAGCTGGGAAAAGTTCAGAGGTATGCCATTAGGCTAGTCCCAGAACTAAGAGGCATGAGTTATGAGGACAGACTGCGTGGACTGCACCTCACGTCGCTGGAAGACAGAAGATCTAGGGGAGACATGATCACCACATACAAAATTCTCAGGGGAATTGACATTGTAGACAAAGATGGATTATTTAACACGGGTGGTATGCACACTGTGGGACACAGGTCCCTGTGTCCCACAGAGAATGAGGGGCAATGATGAACCAGCAAGACTCGACCTAGTATTCACTCTGAACGATTCAGACATAAGGGAAATCGGTCTTGAAGCCCCCGTGGGTATGAGTGATCGTAGTGTACTGTTGTTTGAGTATCTGGTCGAAGAAGGGTTAATGTACTCAAGGAAGGGACCAGAAAGCAAGGGGCTGGCATTCTGTAAGGGAAACTATGAGGAGATGAGAAAATTCTTAAATGATATAGCTTGGGAAACAGAGCTCAGAGGAAAGACGGTTCATGACTTGATGGACTACATCACACAGAAGTGTAAGGAGGCAGCAGACAAGTTCGTCCCAGTCCAAAAGGAAAAAAAGGATATGCAGATGAGAAACCCATGGTTTAATCAGAGATGTAAGCCAGCAAAGTAGTTAAGCAAAAGGGTGTGGAGTAACTATAGAAACCACAGAACACTAGAGAGCAGGGAAAGGTACCAAAGTGCCAGGAATGAATACTTAAGGGTGAGAAGAGAGGTAGAGACGCAATATGAAAATGACATAGCGATCAAGGCAAAGACTTAACCCAAACTGCTGCATAGGCACATCAGGAGGAAAACAACAGTGAAGGAACAAATAATGAAACTGAGGATAGGGGCAGAAAGATTCACTACAAACGACAAGGAAGTGTGCGAGGAACTCAGTAAGAAATTCCAGGAGGTCTTCTCCTCAGAGCAAGGAGAAGTCCCAGAGATAAGAGAGGGAGCATCAAACCAGACACCACTAAAGGAGTTTGTGATTACCAGTGGGGAGGTAAGGACGCATCTGGTAAATTTGAACGTGACAAAGGCTATAGGCCCGGATGGACTCTCACCATGGATTCTAAAGGAAACAGCAGAAGCTCTGTGCCTGTCTCCATGGTGTACAAGAAGTCACTGGTAACAGGTGAACTGCCAAAAATATGGAAGACGGCCAAATTAGTTCAATATACAAGAAGGGTGATAGGCAGGAGCCACTGAACTACAGGCCAGTGTCCCTAACTTGCAGTTCATGCAAGATGATGGAGAAAATTGTGCGACAAAAGCTAGTAGAACATTTGGAGCGAAAGAACTTTGTAACACAACATCAGCATGGGTTCAGAGATGGCAAATCATGCCTAACAGGTTTAATTGAGATCTATGACCAGGCAACAAAAATCATGCAAGAGAGAGAGGGCTGGGCAGACTGCATATTTCTGGACCGCCAGAAAGCTTTTGATACAGTACCACATAAGATACTAGTGCACAAACTGGAGATGCAGGCAGGAGTGAAAGGGAAAGTACTCCACTGGATAAGAGAGTACCTAAGCAACAGGACGCAGCGAGTCACTGTGAGGGATGAGGTCTCGGAGTGGCGGGGAGTCACCAGTGGAGTCCCACAGGGATCAGTCCTTGGACCTATACTGTTTCTGATATACGTAAATGATCTCCCAGAAGAAATTGACTCGTTCCTCTCGATGTTTGCTGATGATGCAAAAATTATGAAGAGGATCAAGACAGAGAAAGATAGTATGAGGCTACAAGACAACCCAGACAAACTGAAGGAATGGTCCGACAAATGGCTACTAAAATTCAACCCAAGTAAATGTAAGGTAATGAAACTAGGAGGCCAGTCACTGGATACCGAATGGGAGATGAAGTCCTTCACGAACCAGACAGACAGAAAGATCTAGGAGTTGATATCACGCCAAACCTGTCTCCTGGAGCCCACATCAAAAGAATAACATCTGCGGCCTATGCGAGGCTGGCTAACATCAGAACTGCTTTCAGAAACCTGTGTAAGGAATCCTTCAGAAGCTTCTATACCACATATGTACGGCGAATCCTGGAGTATGCAGCCCCAGCATGGAGCCCGTACCTAGTCAAGCACAAGACGAAGCTGGAAAAAGTTCAGAGGTATGCCACTTGGCTAGTCCCAGAACTAAGAGGCATGAGTTATGAGGACAGACTGCGTGAACTGCACCTCATGTCGCTGGAAGACAGAAGAGCTCGGGGAGACATGATCAAAACACATTCAAAATTCTCAGGGGCATTGACAGGGTAGACAAGGATGAACTATTTTTAACACGGGTGGTACACGAACAAGGGGACACAGGTGGAAGCTGAGTACCCAAATGAGCCACAGAGACATTACTAAAAACTTTTTCAATGTCAGAGTAGTTAGTAAATGGAATGCACTAGGAAGTGATGTGGTGGAGGCTGACTCCATACACAGTTTGAAATGTAGATATGACAGAGCCCAGTAGGTTCAATAATCTGTATATCAGTTGATTGACGGCTGAGAGGCGGGACCAAAGAGCCAAAACTCAACCCCAGCAAGCACAACTAGGTGAGTACTATAGTAGTGTGGGTTGGTGGTGTTGTCGTGTTGTTGATCCTTCTTTACGGACAACCCAACCCACAACTCGGTAGAGTGTTTATACTTTACCAGGAGATCACCTTGGGCGCTTCTGGCTCTTGGAGAGGGGCTCAACGTCACACGTTTAGGGGATGCGGCTCCAATACTTAGCCTCGTTGTCACGTGCACACACCCACTCGAGCCACTGTGACTCCCCACTCTCTCCTTATGTGATATGATCTCAATCCTCTTTGACTTATTAGTTTTCCGTCCTACCTTGTCCACAGCGGTGGTTCTTGGTTCTTTCTTTCTCTCTCCCTTCTTTACTACTTCCTGGGAAGCCTCACTAGGACAAGGGCAAACACCAGCAAATTTGAATACATTTACTGGACAAGCACATACACAATACATACACACATATAATAATAAAAATAATAATAATGAATCCTACACTCTATACTATTTCAGTCAGGTTGCACTCCAACACCATCAGAACTATCATCTGCTTATCAAGTGGTATCCTATCTCCTGATTCACCACCTAATACTACCAACCTCCTCAAGTAGATCAAGTCTTATAACACAATGCTGCACAATCAGCAAGAGAATATATATATATATATATATATATATATATATATATATATATATATATATATATATATATATATATATATAAACATGTACAAGGAAAATAAACGTATGAATGCAATGACATAAATATTATTATAAATGTTCCTTGATATACAACAATGATCAATCGATCACCCTATCAGTCCTAGAACACATATGTATGTCTCTGCAGGTAATCCAGCCTACGACTGTAACTCTATACTTCAGTATAAGTTCTCCTTGGCACAAAAATGGCAAACAATCACTCACCTTTCACTGCGTCTTGCACGCTAATGACAACCAAACACTCTACCAACTCCCTACAAGTAATCAACCAGAACTTCTCTTCCACATCTGGAAGTTCACTACCCTGATATCTTCAGGTTCTTCCGGGTTTATCTACCAGGATCCTCCGCAGCTCCTCCAGGCTGCTACACCACGAAGTTTCCTGGAGTCATTATGGTGCTTCACCACCTCTGCAGAAGCACGTGACACTCCTCCTGACTGCTTCTCCTCACAGCTCAAGGTCCTCTCCTTCCACTACCTTGGAGTCTCATCAACTACTCCCTCTGTGCTGGCTTCGAAGTTCTCGGCAACTTCTTCCCCAAAGACAAACCTGCAACCCATTGACACTCCAATAAAAACGTTTCCCCTTAAACACATAAACAAAAAATAACCACACAATATGTTTGCCTCCAACATCTATCTGCTCTCTACATACTGTGAGAGTGGACTCCCCCATTTGGGCTGGTCCATGCTCCGCCTTGCCCGGCGGTCCTCCACACACTGGGAGGGTCCTCCGCCGCCAGTCAGTCAGTTGGCTTCATGCGGTCGACAGGAGAAGACGCGCTGCTCGTCCCTCCAGCTGTCTCTCTCATCTCCGTCCTCTTATTTAGGCTTCCTGCCTTACCAAAACATGTCTAACATATCAATAAACATACGCTACTGTCGCTGGGCACACGACCAACTACAAGTAATCACTATAGACTGGTTTAAATCGTGCTTACCACAGATTGTCTAGTCGAGGGCGCTCTTCTCTGATGGAGTCTGATCAGGGCGCTCCCACGGCCCACGAAAATGTCTCTGGGCGGCTTAATAAACTCTCCTTGCCGTCCAGGACTTGAGACCACAACGTTCCCAGCTCGATTCCACAGCTGGAACGTCTGCACACTTCCTATCTCTTGGAGATATATCACTAGGGGTCCCTCTCTGACAGGAGCTCACACGGAGCGCAGCTTCCCCTTGCAATGTCTGGTACTCAAGTGACTTAAGCTCCTCTCTAAGTGAGCCTCACACCTCCAGCAAATTATCCACATCTTCTAACCAGTCATTTATCTGTTTTCTTATTCATTGCCCATAATCTCAAATTGTTTATCAAATCCAACCAGCTATTATACATCTGTGTCATTCACCTCTATATTTCCTAGACCTTCTAGTCAGGTCAGGCTTGATAGAATAATTCTCAAAGGGGAGACTCGTTTTTCGGCTGCCTTACATCATAACAGTACACTCACACACTACACACACACACACACACACACACACACACACACACACACACACACACACACACACACACACACACACACACACACACACACACACACACACACACACACACACAACACGCACGCACATATGAACAATCCCACACCGACAATATTCACTCCTTACTATTGGTATTGCCAATAGAGTAATATTAATACACACACCATACCGAGTATATATAATCAAAGATGAACACTATTATAACTGGTTAGAAACGATTTTCTATACTAGTTCACAACCGGGTCAAGTCAGTGTTATTTTTTAGGCCAATTTAGATAATGAAATTTGCTTCTCTAACGTGAAACCTTTGATTGACTTCGAACTTTAGATAAAAACGCGGATTTAATTCTCAACTGAAAGGAGACGATTTCTGGATTCACTCTTGATGCTGTTTAAATGTTAAAAAACTTACACATGTAAGAAGCTGAAAACTGCTGCAATATATTTGTTGCTTTGCTGTGAATAACAGGATAATTATCCTTCATAGAATTCCATAACTTATCCAAGGATTGATCAGTGAATTTCATCTTGATTGTACGATCAGATTGTCGCCCACAAACTTCTTCTTTTCTCTTAAAGTCAAGTTATGAGGACGATTAGCAGCTTCAGAGTGTGGATCCCTGACCCAATCACACACTTGGGGTAAAAGAGTGAGAACATATTGCTCGAGATTAATTAACAGATCTTCTAGATGGTCTTCTATAAGACTATAAGACTTGAAAGATGCTGATATCTTTTCTCACTTTTAAGTCCCATTAGTTGAAACATTCCAAGACTTCCTTTTGCAACATGATGTTTCCAGAAATTTAGTCTTGCACATGCTCAATGAAATCACATTAAAGAGATTATCAGTGAGGAGAAGATCGATAGGAGCTATTAAGAGGATTCGAACCTATGTTCTGATTACACCCAATCAACCGTCTTTTAAATCCAAGCAGCATGTCACTTGAAGTGATGACATGTTCCTCGGGAGCTTGTAGTGACTTATTCCACTGATTCACGCATGAAAATGTCTGCTGAGTGGGCCAGCTTCTGCAACATTATTCATCTGCAAAGGTTAGCATATGATTAGTATTAGCCTAATTATCACTATATCTTGTGGAACCCCTAGTGACCTCTTGTGGAACCCCTAGTGACCTCTTGTGGAACCCTTAGTGACCTCTTGTGGAACCTTAGTGACCTCTTGTGGAACCCCTAGTGACCTCTTGTGGAACCCCTAGTGAACTTGTGGAACCCCTAATGACCTCTTCATGAACCCCTAGTGACCTCTTGTGGAACCCTTAGTGCCTCTTGTGGAACCCCTAGTGACCTCTTGTGGAACCCCTAGTGACCTCTTGTGGAACCCCTAGTGACCTCTTGTGGAACCCTAGTGACCTCTTGTGGAACCCCTAGTGACCTCTTGTGGAACCCCTAGTGACCTCTTGTGGAACCCCTAGTGACCTCTTGTGGAACCCCTAGTGACCTCTTGTGGAACCCCTAGTGACCTCTTGTGGAACCCCTAGTGACCTCTTGTGGAACCCCTAGTGACCTCTTGTGGAACCCCTAGTGACCTCTTGTGGAACCCCTAGTGACCTCTTGTGGAACCCTAGTGACCTCTTGTGGAACCCCTAGTGACCTCTTGTGAACCCCTAGTGACCTCTTGTGGAACCCCTAGTGACCTCTTGTGGAACCCCTAGTGACCTCTTGTGGAACCCCTAGTGACCTCTTGTGGAACCCCTAGTGACCTCTTGTGGAACCCCTAGTGACCTCTTGTGGACCCCTAGTGACCTCTTGTGGAACCCCTAGTGACCTCTTGTGGAACCCTAGTGACCTCTTGTGGAACCCCTAGTGACCTCTTGTGGAACCCCTAGTGACCTCTTGTGGAACCCCTAGTGACCTCTTGTGGAACCCCTAGTGACCTCTTGTGGAACCCCTAGTGACCTCTTGTGGAACCCCTAGTGACCTCTTGTGGAACCCCTAGTGACCTCTTGTGGAACCCCTAGTGACCTCTTGTGGAACCCCTAGTGACCTCTTGTGGAACCCCTAGTGACCTCTTGTGGAACCCCTAGTGACCTCTTGTGGAACCCCTAGTGACCTCTTTGTGGAACCCCTAGTGACCTCTTGTGGAACCCCTAGTGACCTCTTGTGGAACCCCTAGTGACCTCTTGTGGAACCCCTAGTGACCTCTTGTGGAACCCCTAGTGACCTCTTGTGGAACCCCTAGTGACCTCTTGTGGAACCCCTAGTGACCTCTTGTGGAACCCCTAGTGACCTCTTGTGGAACCCCTAGTGACCTCTTGTGGAACCCCTAGTGACCTCTTGTGGAACCCCTAGTGACCTCTTGTGGAACCCCTAGTGACCTCTTGTGGAACCCCTAGTGACCTCTTGTGGAACCCTAGTGACCTCTTGTGAACCCCTAGTGACCTCTTGTGGAACCCTAGTGACCTCTTGTGGAACCCCTAGTGACCTCTTGTGGAACCCCTAGTGACCTCTTGTGGAACCCTAGTGACCTCTTGTGGAACCCCTAGTGATCTCTTGATGAACTCCTAGTGACCTCTTGTGGAACCCCTAGTGACCTCTTGATGAACTCCTAGTGACCTAATAGTCCTCGCTATTGAGAGACTCCAGTGATTAGTCGTCCCCGCTATTACTGGAAGAGTCAAGTAGAAGGAGTCACGGTAGCTGAGGAACGGTCCAGTAGAGCACAAGGTCCAGTAGAGCACAGGGGTCCAGTAGAGCACAGGGTCCAGTAGAGCACAGGGTCTAGTAGAGCACAAGGGTCAGTAGAGCACAAGGGTCCAGTAGAGCACAAGGGTCCAGTAGAGCACAGGGTCCAGTAGAGCACAGGACCTAGTAGAGCACAGGGTCCAGTAGAGCACAGGGTCCAGTAGAGCACAGGGTCCAGTAGAGCACAGGGACCAGTAGAGCACAGGGACCCAGTAGAGAGCCAGGGGTCCAGTAGAGCACAGGGTCCAGTAGAGCACAGGGTCCAGTAGAGCACAGGGTCCAGTAGAGCACAGGGTCCAGTAGAGCACAGGGTCCAGTAGAGCACAGGGTCCAGTAGAGCACAGGGTCCAGTAGAGCACAGGGTCCAGTAGAGCACAGGGCCAGTAGAGCACAGGGTCCAGTAGAGCACAGGGTCCAGTAGAGCACAGGGTCCAGTAGAGCACAGGGTCCAGTAGAGCACAGGGTCCAGTAGAGCACAGGGTCCAGTAGAGCACAGGGTCCAGTAGAGCACAGGGTCCAGTAGAGCACAGGGTCCAGTAGAGCACAGGGTCCAGTAGAGCACAGGGACCAGTAGAGCAGGGTCCAGTAGAGCACAGGGACCAGTAGAGCACAGGGTCCAGTAGAGCACAGGGTCCAGTAGAGCACAGGGACCAGTAGAGCACAGGGACCAGTAGAGCACAGGGTCCAGTAGAGCACAGGGACCAGTAGAGCACAGGGTCCAGTAGAGCACAGGGACCAGTAGAGCACAGGGTCCAGTAGAGCACAGGACCAGTAGAGCACAGGGACCAGTAGAGCACAGGAACCAGTAGAGCACAGGGACCAGTAGAGCACAGGGTCCAGTAGAGCACAGGGACCAGTAGAGCACAGGGTCCAGTAGAGCACAGGGACCAGTAGAGCACAGGGTCCAGTAGAGCACAGGGTCCAGTAGAGCACAGGGTCCAGTAGAGCACAGGGACCAGTAGAGCACAGGGTCCAGTAGAGCACAGGGTCCAGTAGAGCACAGGGTCCAGTAGAGCACAGGGTCCAGTAGAGCACAGGGTCCAGTAGAGCACAGGGTCCAGTAGAGCACAGGGACCAGTAGAGCACAGGGACCAGTAGAGCACAGGGACCAGTAGAGCACAGGGACCAGTAGAGCACAGGGACCAGTAGAGCACAGGGACCAGTAGAGCACAGGGACCAGTAGAGCACAGGGACCAGTAGAGCACAGGGTCCAGTAGAGCACAGGGACCAGTAGAGCACAGGGTCCTAGCTAGCAACATATAGTCTCCAGGGACTCACATTATCACAGGCGGCAGATATAAGCCAAGAGTATAACAATGACCAAGAAATATCTGTTGTGTGGACACATGTACAAAATAAGCTACAATACGAGATTAATTAAAGCGTCAATAAGAGAGTAAACAGTGTAGGTAAGATGAATCATAATTGTTAAAATACTCTTATTAAAAATACTTCTTGAACAAAATATTTATTCATGAAACTCTACTCTTCTCAACTCTGCTGTGTCAATGTTAATGAATGTCTAACCATGACAAACATGACAGGTGTCTAACCATGACAAACATGACAGGTGTCTAATTATGACAAACATGACAGGTGTCTAACCATGACAAACATGACAGGTGTCTAACCATGACAAACATGGCAGGTGTCTAACCATGACAAACATGACAGGTGTCTAACCATGACAAACATGGCAGGTGTCTAACCATGACAAACATGACAAATGTCTAACCATGACAAACATGACGGGTGTCTAACCATGACAAACATAGCAGGTGTCTAACCATGACAAACATGACAGGTGTCTAACCATGACAAACATGGCAGGTGACTAACCATGACAAACATGACAGGTGTCTAACCATGACAAACATGACAGGTGTCTAACCATGACAAACATGGCAGGTGACTAACCATGACAAACATGACAGGTGTCTAACCATGACAAACATGACAGGTGTCTAACCATGACAAACAAGACAGGTGTCTAACCATGACAAACATGGCAGTGTCTAACCATGAGAACATGGCAGGTGTCTAACCATGACAAACATGACAGGGTCTAACCATGACAAACATGACAGGTGTCTAACCATGACAAACATGGCAGGTGTCTAACCATGACAAACATGGCAGGTGTCTAACCATGACAAACATGGCAGGTGTCTAACCATGACAAACATGGCAGGTGTCTAACCATGACAAACATGACAGGTGTATAACCATGAAAAACATGACAGGTGTCTAACCATGACAAACAAGACAGGTGTCTAACCATGACAAACAAGACAGGTGTCTAACCATGACAAACATGCAGGTGTCTAACCATGACAAACATGACAGGTGTCTAACCATGACAAACATGACAGGTTTCTAACCATGACAAACATGACAGGTGTCTAACCATGACAAACATGGCAGGGGTCTAAACCAGGTCGTGATCCACCAGTGCTTAGAGAAGCGAAAATAAAAGTGAGATAATCTTACACGAGGAAACTTATGAAGTAAATGAGGGAACATTAGTTATTTCAAAAGTTTTATTTCATTAATGTCATAAGGCTGCATTTTCTTGGATTGTCAGAAAGTTTTAGGCACAGTAGCCCATAAGAGGCTGGTGTATAAGATGGAGAAACAGGGTGAGTAAGAGGTAGGGTGCTCCAGTCGATATGGGAGTACCTAAGCAACAGAAAGCAGAGAGTTACTGTGAGGGGGGGGAGGGGGGTTACCTCAGACTGGCGTGATGTCACCAGCGGGGTCCCACAGGGTTCTATACCGGACCTCCTGTTTTCTGATATACGCAGATGAGCTTGCAGAGGAAGGATCATTTACGTATGGAAACTATGAGAAAATTTAGATAGAGGAAGATAGCAATAGACACCATATTTTGGACAGACTGAAGGATGTCCAACGAATGGCTACTAAAGTTTAACTCAAACAAGTGTAAAGTGATGAAGATAGGTGTAGGGAGCAAGAGGCCAAACACAAGGTACAGGGTAGATATAGACAAAACTATTCACACTAGTGGAACGTGAGCAAGGGAACACAGGTGGAAACTTAGTGCCCAAATGAGCCACAGGGACGTTAGCAATAACTTTTTCAGTGTCAGAGTAGTTACAGAGTGGAATTCATTATGAAATGATGTGGTGGAGGCTGACTCCATACACAGTTTCACATACAGAT